>VICI01000039.1:59973-85292 GCA_019593645.1 Akabosia matsudoensis | reverse complement strand
TTTTTTTTTTTTTTTTTTTTTTTTTTCGCTTTCTCGACGATTCTCTGTTATTTTCCTTCTTTTCTTTGTGTACAATGTCCCGTTAATATTTCTCTACCGCTGCCGCCGAGGAGGTAACACACTTGTTTTGCTCAGACACATACATTCCTTCCCTGTGGAAGACGTACCCAGATGCTGACTCGGGCTCCTTGGGGAAATGTGGCAAAGTTGAAAAAGCGACCACTGCCACGCACTAAACTGGAATGAACGGTGAAACTGGAAAGAGGACAAGGAAAAAGTGAAACAAAACAGCCAACAGGAGGGTATTTTCTGGATTTAGTCTTGTCTCCCAGGAGTATATACACACAAGAATCTTTTTTGGAATGCTTTTTTATCTGTTATTCTTGTTGCTGGCTCCTGTTGGAATGATGGTGGTTCCAGTATCAAAGTAACTTATGAAAAGCCGTCTCTTTTTTTGCAGAGGCTACCTCCACCACAACAGCGAAAAAATATTTTTTTACTCCAAAAGCTACAACACAGAAATTTATGGCATGCTATTCAACTGAAGCTTTTGAACCTTCTCTAAAGGAAAATATTTCTTTTCATCGTGGAAGAAGCTATGCGAGCAAAAGATTTGTGAATAATCTTTTCCTATTCTGACTGCGTGTGTGTGTGTGATCCGGATGCTGGGAAGATGAAGACTGAGCCCGGCTCTGCAACTGTTCCAGCCCTTTATTTCACGCACTCCCACAGAGACAAAGTGGAAAGATAGCTGAGTATTTTCCAGCTTTCCATTTGTTATAAAATGAACTCGTAAATTGTTCCATGCATGGTGACGGCGGTGGTAGCACACAGGGAAAAAAATCTAGTCGACGAAGACGAAAGGTAGAAAATGGAGAAATAAATGGTGGCGGAGCTTGGTGATACGGCAAAGGCGTTACTTAACAAGCTAATTTCATTGTGGATGCTTATCGTCTCGGTTCTCTACCTGCTGCTCAGCTCAGAATCTTCATTAAATGACATAGGTCTCGGCAATGATAGCGGTGTCATCAGGCATCCTATCATCGTATGGGAAATGAAAAAAACCAAGCTACATGTAGCAAGTCTAATGACACTATATAAGAAAATGATAGGGATGATAGAGGTTCTTCAACATGGAGAAAAAATGTAAATGATTGGCACGTGCAGTCCACAAGATGCTTGAAATATATGCAACAATTAGGTCTTTCACCTGGGAACGCTTGTCTGCAATTTTTACTAGATTTACTTCGTCAAGACTCATCATTTCGCATCAGTGGCGTTTAGTGGCATGCATCCTTTTTTTATTGGCGTTTTTGTTGAATGATCAGTTATTTTTATTGCAGAGAGTCACAAACTCTCGCCGCCATAAATTTCCCCACATGGACATGTAGGATGGAGGGGATTTCACATAAAAATTGTTCTCTACAGTTTTTTTTCTTATTTCATTTTAAGCTTGTAAAGAAGTCAGATAAAAAAAGTAAGATAGGATTCTTAGTAGAGAAAAAAAAATGCTTGACTATACTCCATTCTCATGAGATGGACTTGGCTCTAGCTGAATGTGTTGATTCCAGAGTTTGTCAATCATTCATGAATTTGCATTTCTAGACTATGACATTATAGCAAATGACCTTTGCAATAAAATGAGAGGAGCGACTCTTTCCTAAGAGGATACTTTACTCAGTCTACTAAAAGATGAAATTCTGTGGTCTAAGAATGCATAGATGTACTCATCAGGTGCCCATTCAGGTGCCTAAAAACAGTTGGAAACAAAGTTGATTCAGATTCAACAAATCGATCACGGAGACTGGGGAAAAAAGTGGTTCTCAACCTGAATAAATGTTCATCATCTGAATCACCACGAAGAGAAAGTTTTCCATAAAATTCCAATTTGGCACCAGGGATAAATGCAAATCCAATGACTGCAAAAGGAAAATCCTGAAATCCATGAAATGATCATCAACATTCGCAGCACCGCTTGTACTTTTTTCACTATATATTTCTTTTTTTTTCTCTCGTTTTTTTGTTACACGGAAAAGGACGCGACATTGCGAGATGAAAAAAAAGCGACACATGCATGTATACTTTTTTAAGATATAAAAAAGGATACATTTTTACCCAGAGAAAACTTTTTTTTTATTCGCCGACAGTCAGTAGTCAAAAACCATTAGTTTTTCTACTTATATCTATTCTAGTCAAGTTGAAAACAGTTGCCCACCCAGAAAAAGAAGAGGAATATAAAAAAAATAGTAGGGGAACTTACCACCACCACAGGGGCATTTTTTTCTGTCCGTTAGAATTTCAATTATATAGCCAAAAACAGCCCAACTGATTCAATAATGTGTGCATCTATTACAAACAAAATGGATGGTTTTCTTGTTCTCGGAATAGAAAGTTTGTTATCTTTTTTTCTTCAACTTTCTCCAGGATATTTTCAAAGTCTCAACAAACCCCATAAACAATCTTTTCACTTAGGAATTTTTTTAAACCCTGCTTATTCATGATAATACCTTGTTTGCCTATTTCTCTCCGCTTTATCCCCTCTCCCCGCACACACATTTTTATTATCACCCCGAACAGTATACTTTCACTAAAAAGGACAAACGCTGTGTGTTTTTGTGTGTGTGTGCAAATGGCAACATGACAGATGCATAAACATTCCAAAACCAGGAACTGTTCATTATTAACGTCCACTTTTGCTGAGATCTTTGCAGGGTAGATGACTTTCCCTCTAAAAAGCTATGACTGATGAGCAAATCGAACGTGAGTGGAGCAAGGTGTTGTTGTATGAATGGCTCTTGTTTTAGATGATGATACATGGGATCAAAGCCGGCTGTTATTTCTCCAAAAATAACACAATATCTCGCCTGATCAAACGGAGAAAAAGGAAAACTCAAGCCAGCGGAAAATGTGTACCATATGCTGTATACTAAATAAGCTACAGTTTTCACTTTTCCAACACAAGAAACAACTCACCGTGCGGTTTTCTTGGTGAATGCATGCATAATAAAAAATGCAAAAAAATCATATGTACATTCAAAAAAGCACACTCACTCACTTCACATCAGATCCCTTCCGATGGAGGCAGAAAGAGAGAGAAAAAAAAAAAGATTTTCGGGAGACAAGACGGGAAAATGTTGAGAGAGAAAAGTACACATCGTTATATTACGATCATCCATGTATCACCAGCTTTCTCGAAGAAAATCTTAGCAGCGAGTAATAGCTAGCTTTGGCGGATGTTAGATCTTGACAAAAAAAATTTAAATTTATACAAGTAGCTAAAAGGAGACAGGGATTTTAGAGAAAATGTCAAATGCGTCCCTGATGAGGGCACACAAGACTGACAGTTTATAGTACCCCTAGCCATAAAACAGATTGGTTCATACAGCACACCAGAGAATATTACTTTATAGGGTTATAATATACTTGGGAATGATGAGTATGATGCCAAGGAAGGAATGACAATAGTGGTGGAACAATATTTCAGATACTGTTTTTCCCGGGGAAAATAGGCACAGGGACTGTGGGAAGCCCATGAGTAGCATCATGAAAGCAATGATGTGACATATGGGCGGACATGAAAAGATGAACAAGCACCACAAGAAAGAGAGACAGAAAGAGAAGAGCCTTTTTTATATTTTTGCACGCGATGTTAAAAAAAACAACCAGAATACACAACAAGTACATTTAGTTAGGCAACCAAGAGTAGAAAACTGAACGTATTTTCAGCCCAGATAAGCCCTTCTGGTCTTCCAGACCCGTCACACTGTTGTCACTCGCGTAAACAATGAAAGAAAAACTTTGTTTTGAAATCGAGAGAGCACACACTCTCGCCGACCCTGAGAATGGATGCTATTTTTGACGGTAGGAAAGGATCGTTATTTTTATTTTTGTGCTGGTGATAAAAAGCCAGATAATACATATTTATCATATCGTCATCATGAACAATATGGACTTTTGGATAGAGCGAGAAAAGAATATGAAGGAGGCAAGTGCAAGCCTTGTCTTTTTACGGCCATGAGCGATTCCTTGTTGTTCTCTGTTTATCACCAGACCACCAGTATGAATGCACAGAAGAAAAAAACATTGTCATCTTTTGATGCATAGTACCATTAGAAAAAAGAATATAAAAATGGAGAATCTAACGACTTGCACCAGCCATAACAGTATTATTACATATTCCAAGGAGACAAAAAAATGCGAATCAAGCGGTTTCGCTGCGTATGAGTGTGTCTCAAAGCTGGACACATTTTTCTCCCCTGATGTATGCAACCATTCATGATCACAATTGTGTAAGATGGTGAAAACATTTCTGTTTGAAAGAAAATCGTTAGTTGGGTCCATACACTAGTAAAAAAGGACGAAAAAAATTGTCCATTCTATAAAAAAACTATCGAGGGAAAAAAGAAAAAAGCAATTCTCTCAGTAGCGATACAAGTGTGGCAGCAGTGGGAAATGTTGTTGTTACTGTTGATGCTATTATTATTATAGGTTTTGGTTGTGAAATTGGGAAATTCAATATTTTCAAAAGCCATTATACACCAGTCGTGGAAAAAAGACGATAGGAATGGACGTGCAATAGTATTCATTCATGCAGTGGGCATCCTCGTAAAAGGCGGATGGAAGGAAACAAGAGGAAATAAATCAAGAAATGGGGAGAAAAAGGGACAGAAAATGGAGGAAACGACTGCAGCGTGTGTTATTGTATATTAGGTAATAGGGACGAAAATTTTGGTACATGTAACAAAAGGAGGAAGTGTGCGGTGTGAAGAAAACTGGAAAATGGTAATCGCCCAAGAAAACATCAGAGAGACCAAGACGCAGAAGAGAAAAAAAAGAAGCTGTAGCGGTTTGTGGATGAGGGTAGAACAGCTCAGATCTGTCGGTGACTTTTGGCGGTGCTCCTGATTGAGATGGATATGGACAGAGAAGAGATGAAAACGGAGATAATATAGAAAAAAGATATATATTTTGTGTGTGTGTGGACTCCTGACTCTCGTCTGCGGGTGAAGGTATCCTAAGGGGAATTCATTCTCTGATGGCGATGACGGCTTTTTGTTTTGTAACCATTTTGTAACCGATTCCCAATTTTTTTATTATATTTCAATTCGATTGCTGGAGAAACGGAATTGGAAGACGGTCTATCCTGGAAAACTGTCTACATTATAGTAAATACATATATTATGTTTCATGCGGTTTCTCGTTCATAGATTTTCATCTATTGGAAAAGACAAGTGAAAAATTTATTTAACAATATCCATCATTTTCATATCAAACCTGACCAGTCAGGTATTTTTTTTCCTTCGCAGAGTCCATTTATAAATACTCTGACCGCTTTATTCTGCTTTTTCATCAGAAAGTGATTGTACACATTAAAAATGAACAAGCATAGAATATTAATAAAAATAAATATGTGAGGAATCTGATTGCTGATAGCTTTATTCCTTGTTCAGAAAAAAAAGTACAACTTTTTTTTCATCTTCGACAAAAGATGGTCATCAGTCACTACCTTCCTGAGCTGTGTTCTTTTTTTTGCGTTCTACCAAATAAAACTGCTTTCGTAGCACAATGCTACTCTTCCAGAGTGGAGGGAGAATCACTTTATTATGAATGTGCTCTCAATTGAATGATGATCAAGTGGAGGGATTCTTGTATCCAGTATTCTGACTGCGTATTCATCCTCAAAAAAAGGAGGATTACACAAAAAAAGGACGTGTGTAAGACGGAAGGGGAACAAAAGCGAGCAACACACCGGTCGGCTAGTCAATTACTAGGAAATTATAATGTTCAAGCCAGGTCAAAAAACGGAGAAAAAAAAGCTGAACCCGTGTGGTCCGCACTACTTTCTTCCTTTATGACTGATGCTTTCACCGAGAGAGCATAGATCTCAAAACAATAACAACACATCACACGAAAAAGAAAAAAGACGACAGAGAGAAAACTTTTGTGCTTCCTGTTCATTTTTTTTTCTGGTGATGCAGTAAATATTACATTTTGTGTTACAGCTCAAGGTATTTTCTTCGCTGAATATTCCTCGAAGAAAATATGTTCAGCCATTAACCAGTGGAAAGAAAAGATAATACAGTAGAAAGCTCACAAAGTTATGAAAGTATATATGTGTCTCATGAAGTAAAATTGTTCCTTTTTTAGGTAGCATCATTTTCTCTCCTCGCTAAAGCCCTTCTCGTCTGACTTACAGCTTTCCAAAAAAAAAAATGCTCACGCTTTCTTTTTTGTTTTTGAATAGGTTCAAGATGAGACATCAGGAGAAAGCTGTTCATTGATGAAGTTTTAAGCGTGAGGTGTATGAGCTCTGTACGGAAATCGGAAAGAGTCAAGGATCCCATGACAGATGAACAGTGCCGATATAATATGATGCTCATTTTAGCGAGATGATGCATACCGTAGGTAAATTGAACTTATTATTCTCACCATTTATTTGAGGCAGGTTGAATCTTTCACCTTTATTTGTTCCCACACTGGAAAAGAGAAAGGAGGAAAAAACCCAAAGTAGAGAGATAATAATTGAATCCCCACACACACAGCCCTACCGAGTGAAGAGCCGGTCATTTTAACTAAAGCTCACATAACTAACTACCTATCTCAATTTTCCTTGATGAAAATGAAAACCTTATTTGGAGAGAGAAAGATGTGTAAGCGATATACGAGATGTGTACGGGGATATGGAAATCAGAAAATGTAGAGAGTAAAAAAAAGAGATAATTTTCATCCGTGTTTTTCAAAATGGGCGAGTAAAAAAAAACGTCGACGGTCTCTTGTAATATCCATAGCCATTCTTTCATCATATCATCATCATTCTCATCACTTGATGCATACATAATCTGCCCATTGCGGACCTTAATTGAATTCCCGATTTTTTTTCCGGGAGAAATGTTTTCGCACACGTTCCGCTACACGCGCGCTTTCCTCATCATTTTTTTGTTCAATAATACTTTCCTATTCCCATTTTTCTTTTTTTTCTGTTGGTTCTTCCTCATCAATTTGATAAATATTCAGTTATTTTGATTCTTTGAATCGGCTGGAAAGGCAGGTGAAAGCCGGAGCTAAATTAAATGATGATTTACCCTGTGTTGCGTTATGATCTCGAGAAAAAAAATATTGAGAGGAAAAAATGAAGCGAAAAAAAGGCAGCCAATCTCATCTACTTATTTAATTTTTTTTATTAAATTATTAGTTTTTTTGTGAAGAAATCTAATTAAGAGATTTTTGTTGACAAATTACATTCTTTCCTGGGTGTATACCTAAATCCAATCTCGTTTTGAAGAGGAATACTTTTTCAAAAGTAATTTAAGCCTCTGAAGTTTTTTTTTTCATCTCTCAAGTTTCTGTAAGCTTGCTTTGGCTGGCTGTTGATAACTTCCGTTTGTCTAGAGCACTGCAACTCCTTTGTTGCTCCCTTCTGGATCTTCTTTTCTTGTGACATTTATTCCTATTTCTGATATGCCACTTGACAAAACTTGAACAAAAACCGGAGTTTTTTAATAGTTTGTAGTTTAGCTTGTTGAAAGCAAAAGGAAAAATAATGTGCGTTCAGTTGGAATAATTAAGTGGGTTTGTTCTCGGAGGAAACAAGCGGGACAAGAGAAAATCTGAAGAGAGATAGGCAGAGAAAGATTTTTTTTCCTTTATGTAATAACGACTTTTTCTGCGGTTACGGTTAGGCTTGGCTGTGAAAACGACAGAAATATGTGTGTAGAGAAGACATAGTTATGCATTAAAATAATGATAATGAGACCGATAATAACTGAAGGTATATATTTTAACGGTAAAATATACGATGGAAAATCAAGTGAACCGAAAAACTTGCATAAATGTATTTCTTGGGCGGACAACACAAAAATTTGGAGACGGAGCTTCTCCTTCTACTTTTTTTTTTAAAAAAAAAAGAAGCTTCCAAACTTTGTAAGAGGAAAGAGGAAATTGATCAAGATGGAGAAACCAGAGAAAGTCGAAAGAAGTGAAAGCTATAGAAAAATTTTCTTCACTGGCTATTTTTTTTCTCCTCAGCAGAAATTGGAATCAGCACAAGGGCGAAAGCAATGTGTTAAGTCAAAAAATATTTTTTCTTCTTCTTGACTTTTTTTTCTCCAGCCGTCATCGCTTCCCTTTCGGGAAAAAATATACTGTAGCGGTTTTCTTTGGCGAACTTGCAAGTCGAAGAAAGAGAGAGCTCCAAAAAACTCTCCAGAAAAGTATGCGGCCATAGAAAAAAAACGGAGGAAATTAGCCCGGAAACCATCAAAATAGTTTAATGCCTCGTCTCCTCCTACAACTTCTTATTTCTTCTTTAAGAAAGAGAGAGAGAGAGAGAAAGACCGAAACGTCTTGGTTTTTAGAGGAGAAAGCACACTGTACCACCTCTTACTCCAACAACTCTACCTTCTTCTCTAGCCACTCCAGGGTACAACGGCGAAAATAACTTGACAAAAAAAGAGGAAGAAAGAAACAAGTTTTTCGATTTGTAATGTGATAATAGCTACGATTTGGTGCGATATGGGGATATAAAAACTCAAGAGAAAAACTATTAAGCAGTTTGTCTGCTTCGGTGAATATCTCATGATAAATATGACACTACTGAAAACTGCGCAGACAAGTTGGTTAAAAAAACCGAAAAAAGAAAAAGAGCACATAAGTCCAAAGCTTTTCCCTTTCTCTCACTTTCTCTCTCTCTCTCTCTCTTTAAATGGTCGATTAATTCGAAAAATATTTTAATCGAAACGAATAAAAGTACAATTAAATTACGGTTTTTCTCAGGGATTTTCCCAAGGAGAAAAGTGAAAGTTTTTTGCCGAGAAAATTGTCAACCTGAATGATTAAAAACGATTATTATTGTAAGTATGTACTTGTTCCTTTTTCTTCTTTCTTGTGTGTTCCTCCTCTCGTTTTTGGGGAGGGCTTTTTGGGCCGTACATGAAAAACAGGATGGGAACAGTAATAACTTGTGACATTTGTGTGGTGACTATTTATTGCTACATTTTCTGCTACAGTTAATGGCAAACGACAATAATGATTGTGATGAGAACGAACAACGTATCGTTTCACAAAAAAAAAAAAGAAGAGAAAAGATATCTTAGTTTTTTTTTATTTTGTTGTGTTATGCCTTCCCTTTCTCTCTCTCTCTCTCTCTCTAAAACCAAAAACTGTTTTAATATTATTTTGTGCTCCTAATGTGTCTAGATATTTATATTTTTTTTCTCTGCTCGTCTTGTGCACACTGTTTTTCGTTTAATCCTGCCAAAGCAAAAACGTTCACGCAATTTCACTCAATTTATCTGCTTTTTTGGAACATGGAACGGTTCACCATTTCTCCTTATTTTCCTTCATCAACCCAAACATTTTATAGGGATCTCATTACAAGGCACATTTATTTCCCTTTTGGCAACAGACACGGTGTTCTACTCTCTCTCTCTCTCTCTCTCTCTCTTCGTTCTCGTTTTCCAACCTAAATCTAATGAGCATCGAGGAAATAAAAATTACAGAGGAGTTGTCGAGTGTGTGGGTACACACTGGCCAATTTTCCCCGTTTCCCCAGCCCCGCCTCCTTCATTCACCTCTTTTGAAATGGTCGACTTTATTACTCCACGGTTTGTCCACATACCCACCCAGGAGTTTCTCATTAAACGAGCTATTCAACAAAATCATATATTTCAAAAGAGTTTTTTTTTTTTGCAAAATCACGACTTTTCATCTTTTGTCCTGATTTTCTGGGGCAATACAGGGAAAAACAAACTTTTCCCTGAAACATTCTCGTATCTCTCTGCAATGCGGATCTACAAAAGGCAACCCCGACAGGTAAAAAAAACCTTCTTTATTATAACATTTTTTTTTGCTGATGATTCATTGCCCCAAAAAAAGGTTATCTTCTAGGGGTACTACTCCTCGACGAAAAATTTTACTACAAAATCTGTCCGTGACATTCACGCATGGCCAATCACATAAAAAAGCCAAGTCGCAAAGAGGTTATGTGTGGGTGCTCCTTCAAAATCCATTAAATTTTGTAACTTTCTCCTTCTTCCCCGTGAACACAAGGCCTGTACAAGGTTTTCATGTTGTTCCCGAAAAAAAATATTGTGTGATCTTTAAAACTACTTTGAGTTATTTTAAGCATAACGGTTTATATAGCTTTGTACTCCTCCTTTTTATGTAACTTTTTTTCTCTCTGTTGAATAGTTGAAATCAGAGACGACAACAGGGCTCGTCGTGTAGTAATAATGACCTTGTCATGTACAGCTGCATAATAAAATATAATCACAAAAGTGGACAAATAAATTGCGTGGAAAGATATACTACCATTTCATTATTACCCCAAAAGTACAAAAAACAGCCTTACACACAAGAATAAAGAAAAAGGCCGTTATTCCACGGGAGGATGGAAAAGTAGCGTGTAAAACGTTGAATGAAAATGGCGGTCGTTTTTGTCTTGTTTCTTGGGTGTAGTTTAACTCTGATTTCCATACATTTCCAATTATCTAGCCACTTGAAAAGAGCTAATAACGTGTGAATTTATTACACTAAAGAATCAAGACGTCGTTGTCGTTTTGGGTGGTGGTGGGAAAACAGAGAGAGAGGGAGAAAGCTGTGTACAAAACAAAGCGAAAATGCGATTCAAACTGACTTTCTCTTTTGCTGGGGAGATACAAGATAATAGTCTTTCAGAGATAGATACACACACTCGTTTGCGAGAGAAAACTTGCAAAAGAAAGTTGTAGAGAAAACGAGGAAAGTTGTATGATGTGTCCCTCTATTACATTTTACATTATTTTCGGATAAAATTAGACGAGACGAAAAACAGTGTTTGTGAAGGTTACAACGACACAATAAAATGGAATCTTGGGAGCAGAGAAAAAGAGACGCAGAAGAGGAGAGAAAAAAAAGTTACTGGTTTCTACCGCTATTGTCTTTTACAAGGTGGATGAGTTTGTTTCTCGTCAGGATATTAAAAGGAGAAGGAAATGACAACGAGAAAAGGGTGAAAACTGCTAATAGCTGGGATCATTTAGCGAGCAGTTAAAAGAGAAAACCTGATTAAATGAAATAGCTGTACAACATGGCTTTTTCGGCTTAAACCTGGAGATCGATTTTAATGAAAAAATAATAATGAAAATGACTGCTACCCAAACCAGGGAGAAGGAGGACTGGTTCAACATGCACGTGGGAAGAGAGATTATGGAAAGCGGAAGTATCAGCTTTTTTCCTGTTTGATACAGCCGCCTCGGAATTGGATAAGAGACTGTGATCGATACATGCAGGGTGTTGAGGATACGGCTATAAGGTCGATAGGGCCAACTAGTAGAAAATGATTGCGACCTCCGTCGAGGACGCCATAAGGATCGTCTGTGATTCCGCAGCTGTCGAACCAGGAGTCAGGCTGATTGCCAAGTCGATGATGGCTTCGACGTGGTTTCCGACCGCGTTTTTTTAAACCCGGTGGGGGCAAGGATCGAGTCTTCCAAGTGCGAATGCCCCGGGATGTTTCCACTTGGAACCTGCACAACCAGATTGGAGGGCCGATAACTGTGTTTTCCACAGACTCACTGTATGCGGCAGCTATCCAGCTGAATAATGAAGCAGCCGATAATAGACACTATTTATGAAAATAAAAAGATAAAAACTGGATTTATATAATAATTTGCGGAACTTGGCTTATTTAGGAACTTTTTTTAGAGCTTACAACTACAGCTATCATGTAATTCTGTCGGGGGCATAGTGTCATATACATTACGTCGCTTTTGGAATACGAGTAGCGTTCCGTGCCTCGCTTAAATTCCAAGTACTCCGAGTTAATATTCTTCCAGTGGCTTCCGTAGATGGTCTTTGCGTACTCGTTCGGTTTGGAGTAAGTGAAAGCACAAAAGTAGCAGAGATTCACAAACAGCTCGACGTCCTCTTTGCTCACATTGAGTTGAGCTGGATCTGGTGGATCGTACGCATTCTGAAGGTAGGAGGACACCTGGTGGACAAACTCAAAGTAGAGAGTTGACACAGTCAAGCAAATGAGGAACAGACCAAGGAAGCCATAGCCAAGGGATATCTACACAGGATAACCCAACCTATTATCAGGTCAAACAATTACGGAAGAAGTTTTTATCGGAGAAAACGGCTAAATTCTTACGTTAAGATGCTTACCAGTTGAAAACATCGTCGGACTGGTTTGAACATACAGGATGCAATGAAATGGGCGATTTTGAGGAAGAGGAAAGTCGACAGAGCAACCAAATGAAAGATGAGATACCACGAGCTATGGTCAAGCCCATAACTGACTCCATGCTTCTTCCATTTGAGTCTAGTTTTGATTAACTTTCCTACAGACAGGTTTTTTAAATACTGTCCCTCAAAATAACCGCCTCGTCCAGGCCCCGTTCGGGGTCGGGGTGATGGGATTCGTCTTGTTCCACAGGTAACTTGGTCCCAATCGTCATCTGCATGTTTGACGATTACTAAACAGTAGATTGTCATTGCTAAAAGAACCTTGATTCAAATAAAAATAATAATTAAAGTTTGAGCTGACGAGCAAAAAAAAGTTTTTGTTTATATATTTGTGCATACAATTGAACAAAAAAGAATTAAACTTAACGGAGACACTCTCTGGTAATTGCTGAGCTCTTCTTTATACCCGACTGCCGGTGTTCCTGTCTCTGGTAAAGATGGTAAGGATTTTTCGTTGTAAGGAAGTGGCGAGTTGATAGTGATAGTCACTTGGGAGGATGTAAAACTCTCGCGTGAGTTAGAGGAAGCAGGTAGTACATCCGTAGTAGAACTGGCTGGAGGGCTCTCCGCCTCCATAGACGACCAAAATGGCCACCAAGACCCTAACCAGGCGGTACACATGCGACAAGCAGTCCTCTACCAGCATCCTTCATTTATGTGGCTGAGCTGACGACTCTACATTTTTACGTTTTAGGGAAAAAAATTAGAAATTACTGCGGAGACGAAAATTCAAAACAAAGAAAATCTTCGGTCGTCATAAATACATGCGTAACACTTCCAGCTTTGAGATTTTTCCAGGAATAAAACGGAGGAAAAGGAGGAAAAGTGAAAGCGTGTACGTCTCTCGCCTTTGTTCACTCCCAGCGAAAGCAGCAGAGTCCAGAAGACCCCACTCAACAATACCGCGAAACACTCAACCTCCAGTGTTTACATCACATGAGCACTTTCACACTTGCAATCTTTGTGAGCAGATAGATTGCAGAACCGGTGGTCCACATCGCATCACTTAAGAAATTACACTTTTAAATTTTAACGCAACAAGGAGCTCTTTAGTCAATTCAAAAATGCCGGAAGGAAGCGACAACGCTGGAAAAGCTTCTGAGGAAGCCCAGCCTGAAAAGAAGCCTGTCTGTAAGGCCTGCTGTGCATGTCCCGAAACCAAACGCGCTCGTGACGACTGGTAAGAAGTTTCAAAATTCTTTAGCGAAGCAGATCATCATTTTAAAAGCAATTATGAAATTTTTTAAACTGTTTACTTGCAGCATTGTTCAGTTTGGCGAGGAAAACTGCAAAGAATTGATAGAGAAACACAAGGAGTGTATGAGAGGAATGGGATTCAACATTTAAAAATGTCAACTTTGTGTAAATTATCGCATTTAGCTCCTAGTCTTTTGTTGATTACCGCAAGTACTTTGTAGAAGACGATTGTACATAATTATGTATTAAAATAAATAAAAAGAGTGACTAATTCAGCTTGTTCCGTTTTAATGTGATTTTTAGATAAGGCACGTGAATTACAAGTATTCCAAATAATTTTTTACAATGTGATCATATGTTTTTGAAGTATTTAATACT
Source organism: Akabosia matsudoensis (assembly GCA_019593645.1). Classification (NCBI taxonomy): domain Eukaryota; kingdom Metazoa; phylum Arthropoda; class Collembola; order Entomobryomorpha; family Paronellidae; genus Akabosia; species Akabosia matsudoensis. The sequence goes on along the minus strand of VICI01000039.1, from coordinate 71,492 downwards.
TAACTTACGGCATTTCATTTTAAATCAAGATTATAAAAAAGGGCTAACATCAAGAGCTCAGCTTGACGTTTGATAACACGTCTTGAAATCCTAAAGTCTCGGATATTTTAGAAACGAGTCGTTTATCCAATCGATTAAAGTACGATGCTTGACGTCCGTTCCGTTTGTGAGTGCGTCCGACTGCAGTGTCCACCATATTATTTTTAACTATAGTCCTAACAGCAGCACAACTTTCCCAGTCGGTCCGACTATCACAATACTGGCTAACCTCGTCATTTATTCCGTCAATGTCCATCCACTTGTCAATCTCAGAGTCAGTTTCCAGCACGAGTTCGGTTACCATTTGGACATCAATTGGGCTTCCGTTTTCAGTAGACTTTTGCTTGTCCGGATGGAGAAAACTGGATAATCGTAAGAAATAAGGATCTCGCATTCCAGACACATGATTCCAGTACCAAGATGCTTCGTCAGTGTCTCCAAATGCGTTGACGTGGGTGGTTGGACGAGAGCTCGACAAGCGAGAAATGTAGTCCAGATCGCCAAACAGTTCCAAACTTGACGCGAGATGGTTTAGCTGGCGAATGGACCGTTTCTTCCGCGCGTTAAGGCTTAAGTTAAGTTCATCGTCGTCATCGGACCCTTGGGATTGCGAGCTTTGGCTGGTCTGGCGCGGAAAGTTGAGATCAACTTGGTGGAGCTGGAAAGGGCTGGCGTGAAGATGGATGTCTTGGTTGGATAACCGACAAGGAATGCTGCTGTGCGAGCTTGTCGATAACAACATTTGAAGTTGATTGATGCTCTGACGAATGTCACATCCTGCATGACGTACAATCGAGTCGAGCCATCGGTCAATTTGATCCGAGTTTTCAGACTGCAGCTCAGTCTTTGCAGAGACCAAAATCGGTTTTAAAATTTTCTCAACGATTTCGCCGGCTTTGGGCAGGGAAAAGGAAATGCGGAGGGGATCCTTGCGGTCCAGCTTTGCGTCAATAGAGCAGTAGCTTGGTAAACTCGACGTCAGTACGATTGGCCGTACAGCGGTTGTTATAAGCTGAGCAACTGCGGAAAAGAATCCTTCGTCTTCTTCCGGATGGAGGAGATCGATGTCTTTAAATAAAAGAAGGCAGTTGTTTGAGGATTTCAGACGGTGGCTTAAAACAGCTTCCTCGACACGCTGAAGGACTTCTTTTCCGGGACGGCGACTTGAAAAGTTGACTTCCTCAACCTACAAACCAACACGAAAGTTTGTTTGGTGACCTTTTTTACAAGGCATCAAATTTATTTTTTATTTCAAATTTCCTCACCTCAAATCCGTAATGCTTGGAAAGAACATAGACCGCAGCCGTTTTAGCACATCCACTTGGTCCCGTGAGGAGCACACTTTTCTTCTTCATAACGCTGCCTTCCTCGTCACTCTCAATGAAATCCGAATCCGAGGAGTTTCCTCTTTTCTTTTTTGGCTCTAGCTTCCTACTTGTTCCGCCATCGTCTTTAATATCAGCTCTCCATTGCTTCAGCCATTTCGTTAGTGTTTCTAGCGCGTGCTTATCAACGACCAAATTTTTCACGTCTGTCACCTTCATTTTAACAATCCATGGCCAGCCGTCACAACTCTTCTTCTCCGACTTGGAATGCTTCGAAGTAAACTTTTCTCTCTGCGTTGATTCCTGGGAACTGGCTTGCACAGAGTCCATGCTACAGCACAAGGCCACTGGTATACCTTGCTCCTTGTCTTGGGATGATAAACAAGAAAAGTCACGGTTTTCTGACACTGCGACACAATCCGAATCGTTCTCGTCACACTTGTCACGGTTTATATGAAACTTAATTGGAACGTCATCTTTGGATTCTTGCGAGAGCTCTTCCAGTGGATAAATGTGGCTGTTCTTTGGAAACAGTCCCATGTTTGCCAAAGCGTCAGTTTCTTCTTTTCTTTTGTCAACTGCCTGTTGCACTTTTGCCACACTGTCAGGAACACCGGATTGCAGAAAGGCTAGAGTTTCTGGACTGAGTTGTCGTCGTTTTGGTTCGGGTTCTAGTTCTTCGATATCATCGTCGCCTTTATCCTTCTTCGTTTTCTTTCCATTTTCACTTGGTTTTGTTTTCGCCCTGGCGATCACGTCAGGCACGCCTGAGCGTAAAAACGCCTCTCGCTCGGGATCGTACTTGACTTTCTTTTTGTTATTGTTTTTCTCTTCTTTCTTGACCAACGTTCCGTTCTTCGATAGTGTCGTCTGTTTACCAGTGCTGGAACGCTTTGTTTTAGTTGTGATACTGCGACGACCTCGCTTTCGAGTGCCTCGTTTGAAGTCCTCGTCCGACTCGGAAGAGGAGCTCTCCTCATGATTCCAAGCTTCTCGAGCACGGTTAGCAGATGCTCGTGTTGACCTTCGCACTGCAGTTGTCGCTTGTGGAATAACCTCCTCCTCTGATTCAGCACCCTCCTCATCAACGGCTAGAACCTCTGGGGAACCAGTCTCATCGGGGATATCTTCTGATGGTGGAGGAGCCTGGGATTCTTTTGGCTTGAAGTAATGAAGCAACGATTTGCCAGCCATTTTTAACGAAAAGTATTATTTACAACAGCTTGGGCCTACATAGAATTCAAATCAAAATTATTATCATTGCAGAAACACAAATATAATGATAGTTTTAAAAAATGTAGCAATTTCTGCGTTACCTTTTCAAGTTAGCATCTTCAACTTTGATTAACTCAAGTCGTCGCGACCTTCAATCCCTTTCTGTGTTGGGTACTTTAAATCCTCGCAAACACAATGCACAGCAACTGCATACTCACAAACTGAATGAAACTCAAAATTAGTATAGCCGTTCACCACACAATAACAAGTCTGAACAAGTTAATTAAGTGTCAAAGTCAGCAGATTAAAATCTCAATCCTTGGGAGGGCGCCTTTTTACCAAGCAAAGCAAGTCTTTATTCTCCACAGCCGTGACAGTATTTTTCTTGAAGCTGTCTCACTCATTGGCTGGCTCGTACATGGGACATTCTGATACGTCCATGCACACATGAACGACACAACCAGTCTCAGCTTCACATGGCCGATTGCTTCAAAACAATAACAACTCATCAGCCGGCGACACGCTGGAAAAATATTTAAATTCTCAAATTTTGAACCTACTCCAATACTAAATCAAATTATATAAAATTAATCAGATACCTATTTTAAAAATGTCGACAATTTCCTTTATCGGGCGCAGGTTAATGTTGACAGGGCACAGCCATTTCCGCAGTGAGCCAATCATGGCGACTAGACAACTCCACAAAACGTCAACTTTTTTCGACAGCTTCAAAGTTCAGGACGAGGAAGACTTTAACAAAAGAGTATTAAAAAACAAGAAACCAGTTATTGTCCAGTTTCACGCAACGTGAGTCAATCTAAACCACATTTAACTCATTTTAATAAGTTTGTTACTATTTATGTCATCCGTTATCTCTTTTAGATGGTGCGGACCTTGTAAACTACTGTCTCCCCGGATGGAAAAGTCAATTGCAGCAGTGAACGACGCCATAGACCTAGCTCAAGTTGACATTGACGACAATCCGGATATAGCGATGTCCTACAGCGTAGGTGCCGTACCAGCTGTGCTGGCCATTCAAAATGGAAAAGTAGTCGATAAGTTTATAGGCTTGAAAGATGACGATCAACTGGATTTGTTTGTAGCTAAACTTGCCAAATCTGGATAATCACAGCGATTTCAGAAGAAAAAATACAAAATGCATTTTGCGTGTGGAAACAAAACCTCGTTACTTTTATTTCTCCAAAAGTTCTTTCGCAGTTCCAGTGTAGATTAATGTTGTTTTTTTTGTAGTTTTTTGTTTTGTAGAATATGATTAACCCAGTTGCATAATAAATACGGACATGTCTGCGTGTGGCTTGTTGAGAAATCAAAAAATGAGTTTTTAAGTATTATTTACATTATAAATTAGCCTAATTTACTAGTTAAAGTGCACATGATAATCTCCAGTTTAAAGGGCTGGGCGTTCGTTTAAAAAAAATTAAAACAACGCGTCAGCTCAGTTTATCTGATCTGCAAGTTATTACGGTCTAGTACATTGTTATTCATCGTTATCGATCTTTAAAACCGAATCTTAAACACAACACTTTAATTTTTGTCTGATTAAGTTTTATTGCTATAAAAATTCTGATTATTCGGCAGACCTCGAAGAAATAATATATTTTGCATAAACGGCTCGGTCATTTTGTTCAAATGTAATAAATTAAATATCGATAAGCACTCAAAGGATAATTCATGATAAGCACCAATAAAAATTGTTGAAGACTATAGCACTTAGCCTGGTGACCAGTCAAAAGACACACTACGACTTTTTCAAAAGCTGTTCAATCTAAAATTAAAACAAAAATAGGGACAATTGTTTAGTACAAATCTTGGTCCATTGTTAAAAATTGTAGTTTTACTTTAGAAATCATTGAGAGGTTTTACCTGAGCTTTATACATTTCTTTGACATCTTCCAAGTCCATCCGAAGCTCGTCAGCCTCTTCAACCTTTTCTCCGTACATCTAGAACAAAAATTATCGTGTCAAAAAAATATTAGAAATTAGTCGATAAAATAAATAAAAATTCCAGCATCAATGAATATCCCAACGAGGGTTCCTCATGTTAATTGGGTTTATTTGAAAATTAAATTTTAAACTCACTTGAAGCACAGCATTGTAATTTTTATCGACTTCTTCCAGCCTTTTCTCCATTTCTGCGAGCTTCTCCATTTCAAGAGAGAGTTGTTGATTTTGCATAGTCAAATTTGCAATCTCTTCATTGAGCTGCTTCCGGATTTTCTCTGTTTTGCTGAGTTCCTCTTGGAAGCCGAGAGCTTCAAGTTCCCGCATTCTCAACTGGCCTTGAAGATTTTCGATCAGACCTGCCGATGAGAACGAGTCGAAGAAGGATTTCGGTGTCATACTTCGATTGCCGTTGCCTCCCACAAGCATGCCGCTGTTTGGGTCAAATACTTCGTCAAGGTAAGAAGCGTCTTCAGACATCATCGAATGTTCGCTCGGCGAATGCTCTCTTGAGTTATCATTTCGGGTTGGATTTCTATGGTTAGGATTATTGCCACCTATTGTGCTACTTGTAGTTGTGCTCATGGAACTGGATCGCTGGTGAGACTGTCGCAGATTGCTGTTTTCACGGGATTCTGTCACCAACGGTTGGTTCACGCGACGCCTCTCTATTTCCAAACTGCTTCGCTCAACTTTGAGTTCATTTGAAAGTGAATCGTTTTCACTTGAAAGCCGCTCTACTTCCCCTGTCAGTCTTTCTACAGTTTTTTCTAGCTTTTGACAGCGTGCACTTTTATCGTCCAGTTTCTTCTGGAAGATTTCCTCCTTTTGCTGGATTTGTTCTGAAAGGCGTTTGTTTTGTTCTTCGAGCTCATCTATTCGTAGCTCTAAGCTGGAGTGTTGCGACTGATACTGAAACTGGAGCTCTTTCGCGGATCGTTCTCTCTCCGAGGCAGTCTTCAATTTGAGTTCCAAGTCGGAAATGGTTGACTGCAACGCTTGCTCTCGACGGTCTGCTTGACTTACTTGGTTTTTTAGTTCACTTTGTAGTTTTTCTATTTCGAGGGAAAGTGGCATTGTTGCATCTGCTACTTCGGAAGATATGTCGGCAAGTTGGTATTCCAGCTGGTGACATTTTTGCGTCAAAGTTGAGATCTGGGCTTTTAGTTCAGCCTCGCGGGAATGATGACTTGACTGCGACGAGTTAAGGGTAGTTCGGAGGTGGTCCACTTCCTTCTGAAGAGCTTCGGAGCGACTAATTAGCTCGCCTTTGTCGCGGGTAAGGCGATCCACTTCGGCGGAGTCACGTTGGACCGAGGATATCACATTTTTCAGTTCAAGGATTTCTCTGAAAAATAAAAGCAAAGCATTTGATTATGAAATCGGCAGCTAAAATTCGCGAAAGAGAGCTTTAAAAAACTTATACATGGAAGCATTCTCCACAGTTGCCTTCATCGAATCGACGTTGTCTCGTGCGTCCTCCAACTCGGAGTTGAGCTGCTCAACTTTTAGTTCCAGCCTTCTTCGTTCTTGGTTTAGTTTTGAAATCGTGTCATTTTGACTCTGTTCAATGCCCTCCTTGCTGATAAAAGTCTTCATTAGCTTTTCAAGTTCTAAATTTTTCGTTGCTATCTCTGTTCTGAGTCCTTTCACCACTCCTTCTGTCTCCTTTTCTTTGGCTCGTAGTTTTTTAATGACTTGTCCCAGCTCAAACTGCTTCTTGGATAACTTTTCGCCTTCTTCTCGAAGTTGTTGAACCTCTGCATCTTTTTCGGCCAAAATGTCGGCGACTTCTGCCGTCACAAACTTTGACAAATCCTTCGGATCGATGTCAACTGCGTTCGTGGGTGACTCTTGATTACCTTCCGTCTGTGCCTCTACATCTTGTCTAGAAGAAACTTCGGTTTGGCAAGCTATATCACTGTTTTGGGGTTTGGAAGTATTACTGGAAACGGGAGGAGCGGAAGAGCTGGACGAGTAGTCTGACGGAATTACTTCAATGTCAGAGGACGAAGATGACGACGCTTCTTTCTTGTGCTTTGATCTAGGAAATTCGCTGGTTGGAGGAACGACAGCGGGGGACTGTGGTGCAGCCACTTCACTCTCAACGAGGTCATGGCCACCTTCAGAAGAACCTGAGCTGCCGGCACCCGAGGTTCCTCTTGAATTTAAAGTAGATTCCCGGCCTGACACAACAACGATGCTACTACTTCTGCTACTTTCAGGCAGATGGTTGCTCGCAGCGCAGCTTGCAACCATTTCGAAATTGGGTGACACACGTGCCGAACTTGGCGGAGTGCTTTCTCCCCCGCCTACATCCTGCCCAGATGGACTTGCGGTGCGACTAGACAAACTAGATACCAGCTTGGATGGAACTTCGATCGGATTCTCCGGATGTACCGTCTTTGAAACAGGGACCTCTAGAGTTTCCATTGACCCCAGAACTTCTGCCTTGTCTTGACTTGACGTGGAAACCTCTGCATCTTCACATATCGTTGAAGTTTCCTCACTGCTCGTCTCGATAGGACATACTTCAGTGACTCGCTCCGGAGCCTCTTCGTCAACAGGCTTCAGTTCCTCTATACTCGTTACACATGAATCTACCGTTGATGTCCAATCCCAACCGTCCGAGAGCCCGGAGGACTCCACAGGATTAAGATCTGTTGAAGTTATCACATTGTTAGACCCTTCGTCTTGCACATCCTCACCTCCCATTCCACTTCCATCCAAGTCGATTTCCTGAAGTAATTCCACATTACTTTTCTCCTCGCATTTATCGTCCTTAACTTCATCTTTGCATGCTATATCGTGTGCGCTTGAAGTAACTTGTGGTAAAAAAGTACCTACGTTGCTAGTATCATTAGAGCCACTCTCACTAGTCACTAAAGTTTGCGAAGGAAAGTGTTGTAATTGTGAGGAAACGGAAAGACTCGACTGGGACTGTTCAGTCGCGTCGACTACGTCAGTGGAATCGTCTAATACTTGAACTAAGTCACCGAGATTATTACTGACGTTGGTGGCGTGGAAAACGGTATCACTCAAAGATCGCGTGTGCTTTCCGGAAATGCTGGCTACTCTCGGCGTGCTATCACTAAGTAGTTGCTCATTAGTTCTCTCAGTGCCTTCGAGAGCTTCACTAGAAGGAAGTAATGTCACAGGAACGTCACTAATCATACTAGAACTGTTGCTGTCTCCTGAACTAACACCACTGTTGGTCAACAGCAAGTCATCCATTGTTGAACTGCGTTTGGGTGGAGTGGAAATTGTTCCAGGAGCGGTGTCACTTTCCAGAACGTCATTATCCCTTCGTGGCGATTTGCCGTTGCTGGTCTTGGAAGGAGACGGATTTTGACCAACTCCCCACGAAGCGAAAAAGTCAGAAGCCATTTCTGCAATCAAAATCGAGAACATTAATTCGAAACTTCGTCTCTTTCCTGTGCTAACAAACTAACAACCAACGAAAGCCTCACCTGTAACAGTATTAGCGGCAGCTGCCGCACTGTTCCTCGCATTAGTTCCATTCGCCGCCCCATCTTCTTCCTCTTGAATGTCTAACGCCTTATCAATAGTCTTCTGGGCTTCCTTTAACGCTGTTTTGGCAAAACTTGCCAAATTCGTCGACTGGAACCAACTCATCCTCTCTACGTCTCGCCCACTTTTATCTATTCCACAACAGCTGTCGCCCAACCACCATTTAGAAAAAGGCACTGGTTTCCTCCTTTTCTACTTCACTTCTTAGAACACTTCCTTAACCCCTCCCCTCGGTGCCATCCTTAGACGTTCACTTGCAACTGAAACCAATCAAAATAACTTAACTTTCTGTTTAAACCATTTACTACCATGTAGCTAATAACAATTTCAATACCTGTTTCAAAGATCCCTTGTCTTTCTGACAACTTCGTCACAAAAACACTAAAAAATATTTCCCTGCTTTTGAGTATGACATTCAAGATTGAAGTTTTCTTAATTGTGTTTTGTTGTATTGTAGGACACTTGCTATCTTCTTCTGAGACATTCGACGGATGATTTGTACACATCTGATGTGTCCACTTTTAAATTTCGAGCCTTCCTCCGCTCTTCATTTGGGACGGAGTGTTGTATGTAAACAACGCAATGACGACTGTGTACCAGCAGCGCTTTAACATAGCGCAGTAGTGCATATGCCGTTCTGCATCAGCATTTTACCACCAGTGCACAACGCGCAGTGACGATCTCGTAATTTCTATAACTTTAAACTAAACTGCAGTTTAATTTTTTTTAAACGCAATGTTGATCTAGGCTCTGGAGGCATTTTTTTCGTCAACCGCATGCTCAGTTGGCATCTCCCAACAATCAGTTAACTAAACAAAATTTTTAGGTCAAAATTTAAGCGTCGACAAGAGGAAAATAGATGTTGTTGCTCTAAATTCTAAATAGAAAAAAAATAGCTAAGCATGCCATTCCGTGCTCAAGTTTTTGTTGCTCTCAATTCTCATTTTTTTCGGTTGTTCTCGTTGCCATTTCCTGCGCTGTCGTTTGTGGAGATTAGTAGATTGCTTATCGGTTTTTACGGAACTTGAGTATAATTTTTCTAGTTCAGTTTAGTGGGTGGTGGTGTGGTCTCAGATTAATGAAAATTAATTACGCGATGCGCTAGTCATCAGTTTAATTTAGGATTTTAAGTGAGTTTAGCCGACAGACGTGCTTTGAGCTAGAGTTATGGTTGATGAGCAGTGTAGGCCTTTGTTTGACTCAGCAGCTGTTTTAAATTGAACGTTTTAGCTTGTCTTCTTGTGTTTTAATTGGTCGTTGTTGTTTAGTGGAGGCTTTGTTTTATTGAATAGTAATTGAGGAAATTTGTAGTAGTTTGGTTAAAATTTTGTTTTGATTGTAGTTGCTCGCACGTTTTGTTTTTCTCTTGTTTTCTGGTGGAGCACGTTGGTTTTTTTCTGAGAATCGAAGAGAAGTAGGAAAAAGTAGGGAGAGATGCCGAGAGAAGTCTGTGCAGGAAAATTGCGCCCGGTGTGTTGACTGTGCTCCAGTGGCGCAATTGGTTAGCGCACGGTACTTATAATCAGTATTTGTGCATGAGTGATGCCGGGGTTGTGAGTTCGAGCCTCACCTGGAGCATATAATTTTTGCTTGTAAATATTTTATAAAATTGTCAACTACGCCGTTTTAGATCTAATTTTATGCGTAATTATAACGGGAAATAATATTTCTGAGCATTTTATAGGGTTACTTATTGTGCTGGATGACAAATTGAGGCTTTTCAAGAATCCTGATTGCTTTATTATGCCTTTTCCGCTTTCACTTTTCTCTTTCTCCACGAAATGGCTATTATTTCCGCTTTCACTTTTCAAAATTATGTGGCTAATTTTATGAAAACAAGGAAATGCTTATGCTATGAAAAATGATGTTGATGACATTAGTATTTATGTGTATTTTTTTATAGATTTTTTAATTATCTTGCGAATAGTTTGTAAACAAAAAATTACTGACTTTCTACTCTAAAGTTTCGTCATGATTCCTAATGTAGTGACCCGCACTACAATGTAAGGCTGCATCATAAACGGAAAACAATTAAATGAATGTTGTTACAAACAAGTTCATGGCACCAGAAAACCGCTTAAAGTTTATCACATCGACATCTTTGTAAATTAAAACTATTCTGCTTTAAAAGAGATTAAGATAAATATAAAAAAGCATTTTGGCGTAAGAAAAAGTCGGTTTAAAATACTCAAAGAAACATTCCAATAGCATTCCAAATTCTTTTCCGACGAAAAGAACAAACGAAATCCTTCAGAAAAACATTAACAAGCATTTTTATACTTCCTTACTGTTCACAACATAACAGCATGTCGTAAATGTCAAATCTGTAGCATTCCCCGATCAAGTTCCAGTTCAATTAAGGCCATTTCTGACAGTCTTTTTAAGTGTGGACGCGCTCGTCAGTGTTACTGTTTGCGTCATAGGAAGGAAGATGGTCAATCCTACTGCTACTCCAAACAAATGCGAGGAAATTAGCTTCTTGTCCATTAAAAACTGATCATATTACTCATCAACTGGAAAAAATTCAAGCTTACCTTGACATTTATTTGAGGCCAACGCTTTTCATCATTTGCTCGTAAACTGTCCACGACATGGCAGCAATTAAAGTCCGTCTAATCATGCGTGGCATTAAACCTTTGAAATATCCTTGAGCACCGTATTTCTAAATCCCAAGAATAAACACACTCTTTGATGATTCTCTCCAAAATACATACATTATATTTTTAGGTAGTACAGTACAAAACAGGATATACCTTGTAAACATATTTAACAACTTCCGGAATCGACTGAAACTTGTTTGGATACAATTGCATTTTCGTTTTGAGCACATCCGCAGGTTGCGTCACCAGACTAGCTCCGATTCCAGCTACAATTCCACACGAAAAACGGACATACGGTCCTACTCCCTGTGACTCAATCCAGTCTTGCGGCACCGCCCGCTTCGTCGAGGTGTACATGAACAAGTAAAGACCCGAGAAAGGTGCATCCCGGAGGAGGGTGGGGAGGAGACCGCATGTCAAACCCCGAACACCCTCTTGGCGGTAGATACTGGACAAGGCTTCGCGAATACTGGTGTAATTGTATACTGTGCTCTGTTCCAAATTATTAACAAAAGAAAATGAATGATTAACCCAAATACACACTCACAAATTCTCGTGACACAAATTCCTCAAAGAAAGCTATTGTCCCATAGATTATTTTTTTGTTTTGTTTAATCAATCGGCAATCTCTTTTTGAATCGTATATAAAAAAAGGTCACAAGAGAAAAAGATGACCCTATGCGATGGTGTTGACCACGAACTCTGGAACTCTGTGTCCACGCATCTTTTATCTGGGGTCGACCTATCGCCTTATCTCTTAAACAAGTTAGCCACGTTTTTCTTCGAAGATATGGTAAAGATGATGCCATTCATAAACAAGTTTTTTTTTTTTTTTTTTTTTTTTTTT
>VICI01000039.1:0-59941 GCA_019593645.1 Akabosia matsudoensis | reverse complement strand
ATAAACAAGTTTTTTTTTTTTTTTTTTTTTTTTTTGGTCAAACAACAAGATAAAATGGCTTAATGGGGGTCACAAATATGGAGACTGTTATAATGAGGATAAAAACAATTACGTAAGAATAAAGCAAATAGAGCAAAAACTGATTTTTGGGGTGAACTTTGACAAAGTCATCTAGAGCCGTGGCTGAATACGGAAATGTGCAGACTATCTGTCACCGCTTTTAATTTGCAATTGCACTTTTGCAAGGAAAGGAAAGAGCTCTTACCTCAAATCGGGTTTTGACTACGGTGAAAGGTATCATCAAGACTCCACTTATGGAGCGACCCGTCACCCCCAACAGAATAGACTGGACGGGGGTAGGCTCGCTGTGAATGTCGAAGGCGATTTTGAGACCATGAATTGATGCAAAGTATAGACCTACACCGGGAACACATCTGGTCAGCGACTGAAAATGCGAGAGAAAATATGATTTCTAATCAGATAAGGCTCGAAAGGTACAGTTTTTTGTTTAAAATATGTACAAGTATGGTGAACTTACAGGGGTCATTCCCTTCCACAGCCCAAACAAATTTTCATTTCGGACAATGTGTCCGAGCACAGGGAAAATGCCACTCGGACTCGCTGCGGCGGCTGCTGCAGCGACGCTGCTAGCTCTCAACGCTGCTGTTGCAGAAGGACCACCATGTCTGTCACAAGAATAACAATTTTTTTTGTGAGGAACCGGATGTGGATACATACCCCGTGTACAAAATGTGTTCGACTCAGCGATCGATCATTTCTCTCACGAAAGATAACATGAAATATTCAAAAACTGGCGAAAAGTGCCAAAAGAGAGAGAGAGAGCGGAAAGCTCGGGATTAGCATGATTTTTTTAACGATTAAGACCAAAGATAATGAACATAAACAATGAAAGCTAGCTCTTGAATTAGAAATTATTTTGGAAATTTTTGTCGTTTAAAAAATGTCATACCTGATTGTAGGCGTCTGCAGTCGGGTTTTAAGGAGATCCAAAGGCTGGAAAAGAACTGTGGAACATGTTCCCGAAATGGAACCCACCAAAAACGATTTGATCACTGGATGCTATAAACAATATTTTAAAAAACGTTTAATTACATTCTTTTCACACGCACACATTTCACATGAAAATTTAACTCCGGGTATCACTTACAATTGCGTAAACTTCCATTTTAAACTGCGCAAAAACAGAATTAGTTTCTTCAAATTTTTCTCGAGGAGACGACTCCTCTTCAGGTATAGTTGGGTCAAACTTTTCAAGCTCTTTGACAATTAAAGCTGCCGTGGTTATATTATCACTGCTTCTACTACCGCTTCTTTCACTGGTCACAACTCTCTCCGACTCTGTCTGTTCCAATGATATCAATCCTGTCTTGGAACGCTCTAAACTTATCGACGTGCCTGGGCGTGATACAGAAATGGACTGATCCATTAGCCCCGGCTCAGCCATCCTTTTATATGACTGCATTGATTAAAAACATGGACAAAATAGTATCAATCCCAGTCCATCATCATCATCATATCATCACCATCTTCTAAGATGCCACTACGTCTTATTGACTTTACACAGAAACGCTCTCATTAAAACTACATAATTATCATTTGGGTGCTGCTAATGCTATACCTATTCATGCCTAATCATCATCTCTGAAAAAAAAATGTTGACAACAACCTTGTCTCAAACATTTCATCATACCTTTCTTGTGCCTGCTACTAACTGCTAAATGTATTATTTAGCCCGACTTTTTTTTGTTAAAAACTGTCAGTCAAAAAATACATCAAACGTAATTACAAATTATCTCATCCCCGTTGCAAGGAAAAAATGATCGAAAAAATAATGCACCAATTAATAACGTTTTAAAATATGGATGGCTTCATTTTTCTTATCCAGGTCCAGAGCATCATCCAGTTGCGTGACTTATTCTTTGCCAGGGGTATTCCCATTTTTCACGTGTGCCCGAAAGGACAACTTTTTACTCAAACTGATGTGCCTAATTACGCGCACAACTTGGTTGACAAGCATGGCTGTTTTGTCGTAATCATGAGTTGAACTCTGCTCGGGCATGACTTGTAAAGTAAGGTTTTGTATGGGCTTGTCAACTCAGAAGTTATCATGAGAAACTTTTAATGAATCTTCTTTTTTTTCTTTGCTGGTTAAAATGACAGAGTTTCAATGAGAAAGTAAAAAAAAAAATATGAGAAGAGCTCTTGTCAAACAATGAACGATCTCTTATTTTTTCCCTAATAGATCGTCGTTACTTTTAAACTTTGATCCTAACGGAACAAGACAAAAAGGTGGAAGGTGAAAAGGCTATATAAAATGGGCCTATCAAAAGTGAGCAAAAAAATGCTTGTTTGCTGTCGCAGACAAGTTGGAACCATTTTTTGCAAGATGGTCAGTTGAACAACTCGTGAATTACACGGCAATAAGCACCATCTTAGGTTGTTTCATGGAAAAACACGTAAATATTAAATGCGTAGTTATAAATTATAAACAAATTTTCTTTTTAAAATGTTTGTGCTATTGAGTAGCAGTTTTCGTTTGCGTCACGCGTGTAAAATTGTTTTCCACAAATCGCGGAGCGAAAATATTTTGGTGGATAGATTAAGGAGGGATGAACGGAATGGAGGGGATGGGTAATAAGGAGTAAATTTTAGGGACAGAAAAACTGTGTCAAGCCTTATTCATTATTGGAGCTTCAAGTATCATGCAGTCTGAGGGAAAGTACAGCATGGATCATTAACAACGCACTTTGCCTAAGTAAGGAATATACTTGATTCGAGTTGAGGTTGTCTGAAACCGGAACAAAAAAAACGCACCACCAGAAAGTCCCATGCAACGGTGAAAAGAAAACTCGATTTCGGGATGTGGGAAAGTGAGAAAATCGAATCTCTTGTGTTTTTTGTCAGTTTGGGTACCTTTGTCGATCGAGTAAGCGAAAACTGAGAAGTGATTTTCTCATTTTCAAATGCAAATGCATCTCTACTATTCGATTTACCCACACACAAAATAAGAGATGCTTTTTGATGTTCTCATCGTCTATATCCCGGAATGGAGTTATCTTTTCACATATGTATTTGGCATGGGACTTTGTGACGTTGCGTTGTTTTTGTCCCGTTTTCAGACAACCTCAACTCGAATCAAGTACATTACTTACTTAGGCAGAGTGCGTTGTTAATGATCCATGCTGTAGAAGAGATTCACTCTAGTCATGAGATGATTATTATCCTGTAACGTTACTAATTTGTTCGATCATCTAAATTGCTGATGGTAAATAATATCATGAATGAAAATGTAAAATATTCCATGATGCAATGGTGAATGGGGTCTATAGTCTGTAACTGATTTGATAACTTTGTGACTTGTACTATTAAAGTATAATGTCTACAAGTGAATATGAAATCTGTACATTGCCTACATATAAAAATGAAAAACGTACCTGTTGATGTGATTGCAAGTATCGTGCGGGATCTTCCTAGACTTTACATGGCACTGATGAAAGGTCTTCACCTGCTTTCAGTGATGCGTTCCGGATCCGAAATCATGTCTCATTTCAGCGCAAATTCACGACACGTGGTTTCAGCAGCAAGAGATTGGAGTGAAAATTCACTGATGGAACATTTTTCAGCATTGCCACTGTTAGCTGCTGGAATTTTTATATGGCACATTAGTTGGAAATGAGTTGGCTAGAATCTCACAAATGATCGTATGCAGTGTCCTTGAATGGAAGCCTATACTAAAAGCGACAAAACATGGTTGTTATGATCATCTGTTCAGGCAAAAACTTGACATGCAATTCCAATCTGGCTACAAGCTACGGCTTGGATGAACAATGCCACATACATGACGAATAGACGATGCTTTAAATGAAGTTTTATGAAGCACTTTGTAGCAGCAACTCATATGCATGCAAAACACAGCTTACCTGCGCAATTTACTTTACTTGTTCGGCGAATTTGTGGGATTGCATACATGTGCTCATGTGCACGTAGAAAACGTTTGCTTTCACCCTTAATTGTAAGTGTATTTGCACCTAAAGTGAAAGCGCAGTTTACGTCTCGTGTTTATCTCAAGAATAAATAGGGGGGACGAAGGTGGCATGAAAAATGTTATGGTGTTAATTTGGTTGACGTCAATGATGCCATCAAAAAGGCGATAAAGTTTTATCAGTAAATTATGTCAAATATGACCAGTTCAACACGCTGCGTCGCTGAGTAAACTGACGAAATCTATTGCACGAAGGATAATCGCACATGCCTAATTTGACCACGCTGGTTCGAGTTCCATGACTTGCAACACACGAAGACTTTATATTTGACCACAAAACAATATACTGACCCATACGTCATGGAGAACGCAGGGTAGAAACATAATCACATTATTATTTGACCCTTGCAAATCTCGGTCAAGTTGTTTGTTATTGCAAGTTATGTGTTATGTTCTGGACCTCACATGATGAGTGTGATCTTCATACCTGAATACTTTGCTTCCTACACTCACATTTCGCCACATAGTTTCGTTACAATTTGTTGTTTTTTGTTCACATATACAATTTTGTAAAGTTGAAAATGATTCCATTCCTCTCGGGATCATCATCTCCCTCGTTATTCTTAAAGTATGCTGCATCAGGTTCGGCAGATTCTTCAGAGTCCTCGAAATCTTCAGATACGACAAATGTCATTAGATTGTCAGGAGAATCAGTCCTCAATCTTTTTGATGAGGCATTCTTCCGTTCCGTCGAGATTTGGGTCATCAACGTTTCGCTTGTTATTGGTATCTTCCTTTTTTATTAGCTACTTGCTTTCCATGATCCCCAGATCCACCAGTATCCTAGTTGATTTCATCGATTCCGCACACATCTTCGCTCATTTTAAGTAAGTCCTTTACTTGTCTTGTCATGGCTTGTCATGCACTGCTGGTGACATAAATGACCACAAGATGTATTTATCAAGTTAGTAGCACCATGTAATTTGGATACTGTGATGGGGTCCTACGGGCTACATGCCGGAAAATTGTGGTCATCCAAGCTCGTCCTGGGCGAATCTCCATTTTCGAACTCGTTTCGGAAAATGGGGCAATGTGCATTTTGTTTTTTTCAAACTGCTCGGCGATTACTTAATCTTCAAAATACTCAAAATCGTTTACTACAATTTTTCCTTTGCAACAACCTTAATAAGCAACATTTGGCCATAAGGAAGGCATGACACTTCCAACTTCCGTCTTGTCATGTGTACCAACCGACCTCATCCAAATCATCAGCTTCCTCAGATAAGGGTTTTAGACAAAATACACAATCCCCCGTCTGTAACTGCTGTTGTCTGTCTGTTAGTCTGCTTTGCATTGCGGTTGCCCATTTTTTCGGTGATTAATTTAGTCGAATCGAATAGTTTTATTGGATGCTGAAATGATTTCATTGGATTTTAGGATGATTTTGATTCTTCTGCTTCCACTCTCGTCAGTGCCATATCTATTACATCGCTCGTTTTTTTGTGAAGCGAGGATTTCTCCTCCTCCACAATCCACAACCCCCTCCAGAGAAAGGAACGAAGCAAGGTGTAGGTTTTTCTTCTTTTCAGTTTTCTGCATCCGTTCAGGATGTTTCATGCTCTGATAACTATGAAAACTTGAAGAGGTTATTTTGTGAAGCCTCAGAATTTTAATCTATTGACCTTTGGCTGTTGTAACTTGTTATATCATGTCACGCGTAACTTTCTTATGCGATCACTGGCAAAGAGAACGTTTGTACAGACTCAAGCCTAGAACTAAAATCTTTACAGATAACGCCAACTTTTATCTGCAGCCGAATTCCTTCAGCTTACACCTAGCCGGCTGGCAAGTTACTTAGTTGAAGTTAAATCCTCGCGTATGAGGTTGAACGCTTATCTTTTGTAGCGAACCATTAAAAAATAACTGCTGAAATCATAATCTTGCCGTCTCCTCGCCTCCTCGGCCCACAGCCCATCCTCCAGAAGCAAGCATTTCCTATTTTCTTATCGCTTTGTCGAATGACATCGTACCATACGACGTGTCACGTATTTTTGTATGAAAATACCAAAAATATTCATTAAATAATGTAGCGCAATTTGTACAGTCATCGAAAACAACACTTTTATTAACTTTTCTTCATTTTGATTGGTTCATTTTTAAGGCAACGTCTGTTTACTGATATCAAAAACTCATTTGTAGAGCAAGCACATGCCTTGGCAAATACACAGGTTTATTATGTAGTTCAAGATAAGCGAAAATTTCGTTATATGTGTTGTAGACATCATGTCAACCATGAAAAACCTTGATGTAGTATGCGTCTTATTTGTGGTAATGTGTTTAAACAGTTTTAACTTAGCAAAAGTTTGAACACATTTGAAAGGTATTTTTTCATCATGATGCATAATTGGTAACCAATCTAGACTGTAAAGCTCGGGCACATTTCAAATGACAACAAGGCTGCTGCTCAATTGTTTCCATTAGCAAGGTAATGAAAGTTATCCAGAAGTGAAAGCGATACTTAACGTTTATAGAATCAGCAATAGGCAATTGACAGACGGCACAACGCGTAGGAAGGGATTCGGCCACCCCGGTACTTTCCTCTGGGATCTCTGATTTCATGTCAATCTGTTTTCCTTTACAGCATTCGTGAAATAGTGCAAAAGTTTCTTGGGAAACTCTTCGCGATCCACAAAACCCCACAAACAAAAATTATTGATTTTATCCGTTATCATCCCTCCTTACGAAGAAGCTTCAAACCAAAATTATTTGAAGTTAAATTTTGTACGATGAACTCCCACTAAATGAAGCTCATCTTGATCCTATAAACGCCTTCGCTAATTGGCCGTTTGCAGGTAACTCATACAAAAATCCCTATGGAATGCATAAGCACGAATCTTGCCAAGTTGTTTCAAAATTTTTCAAACCAAACAAAATTTTTTGTAGCTTGCTCAACTTTCGTAAACTGTTATCCCACAAACGTTTGTCCACCCCCTTCAAAATGCATGGCAAATCCAAGGAATGGATCTTGTGACTATAGATGGTGTCGCCACAGGCATAAACGGTTCAGCAGAGGTCTCCTCAAGTCATCATCAAGTCCCCAGAACGATTCCCCCACGAACTAGCACCGCCGACAAAGCTGTTCAGTTCGGGCAACCCCACCCAAGTCGACCCTCTCTCAATGACCCACACCTCGAGACTGGTCAAGCTCCACCTCCTAGTTTATTCGCAAAGATTGGTAACGATAAGGAACCCTCCTCCACTCCAAGTTTATCCAGCCCGGGGGAATCCCTATTCGATCATATGGGTAAGCCAAAGCCCCACAATATCAGGTACTGGATGCAAGAGTCTCAAGAAACTGTGCAAAAAATTGTGACCAATTGGCAGCAAGAGATTATTGAACGGGCCACCCGCGTCGACGACCAGTTGGACAGCCTCGCCCACACTGTTCTCTACCTGGGCGGGGACGACGGGCCGTTGAGGGTTCTTACGGGAAAAGTTATTAACAAACATGGCTCCTCGGAAAGCGTCATCAACATTATTTTATACTTAATTCAACTCTTGCTTGAGGAGGTACTCAGGATTATACGTAAAATACGGGTGGGGGACATTCAGTCGACGTCTTTACAAAATCGGATTGTCCACATGGTCAGCAAGTTTGCCCAGGCTGCGGAAGAAGCCCTCAAGCACCTTCACAACCAAGATATCATTCTGAATCCTGCGTTTAGCGAGATGCGCAACAACCTTTGCTACTTTATCAGGCAAACTGTGGAGGAGCCTGTTCGGCAGATAATTGAGTTGACGAGGCCGGTCAATATTGATGACATCCGGAAGGAAAAGAATGAGTCGTGGATGAACGAGGTCACGGAAGACTACGCCGCTCAGCAGGACAAGCTCAAGAGCTGGGTCGAAATAGAAATTGGAGGGAAGCAGGCTTTTTGGGTAAAGTACAAAAAAGCCGGGGAGGGAGGGGATCACGAAGAGGAGGCCAAAGAGGAAGTGACTCTTGTCGACATGAAGCTTGACGAAATTCTCCAGTTAATACTTAAATTGCTCGTGGAGTTAGTTAACTCGATAAGCTGTTCGAATAAGCTGTGTATGGAAGGCGAGCTCCAGGAAATTATTGGACGACTGGTGGACCACTTTCAAAAGCTCCAGAATCAACTGGAAAAGGAGTCCCGTCAAAAGAAGCTGAGTGCGGAGAGCTGCAGTGACGAGTTGAAACGAGTTTTGTTCATGCTCGAGACGCGGTTTCATCAAGTGGAAGTGCTCTTCCAGGAACTGGCCCAGCACTTGAAAAGGATTATTGGAATGGGTCACATGTGCTCCAAGCAGCTTATCCAGGTTCTCCAGGAGAGGAACTTGGAGGACTGTGTAGAGGCAAAGAAGGGATGGGCAACTGGCGTCATTCCAGACATGACCGAGGAGTTTTTCAAACAACACCAGGCAGGAACCATTCCCGAGTGCTTTCCCTACTTGTTCAGAGTCGTGGTAAGTTTTTTCACAGGAGAGGATCCGAAACCGACGAACAAAAAGATTAACGAGTTTTGGCAAGACGTCAGATCAGAAACGGAAGAGCTGGTCAAGGAAATTAACATGAAAGCGATGAATCCCGAATACGGCATAAGATTTAGAATTCCGGTCGACTATCCGGGGGAAATGGATGACGATTTGTGCAGTCTTCGTCCGTTCATGTACAAAAAAAAACTTTAGAACAAAACAAAAAACAACGATTTTCGTCTTTCATTCCATTTTTCCAATTTTTACAATTTTGTAGACAATTTAAAGGCGCCTCCAACCTTCCACCAGAATCTAACGAAAGTTCTGAACTTACTATTACCAACAAGTCGCCATCGTCAACTGAAGGCCAGCTTCCTGTAAACCTGTCCCAGTCACCGTCAACTCGCGATGACGACTCGAAACCGGGAGGATCTCGTGTTTTCAAGAGTAAAGCTAAGAAATTATTTGACAGGTTTAATAATTTGGACAAATGTCCTGAGAAAAGTATACACCATAAGCAGAAAATTAGTAGAAATAAAAAATAATGAATCTTTGTAAGAAACAAGGTGCTAATTAATGCATACGTCTTTTTTCATTGTCTTTGAATGCGGCGTCCTTAATTGGATGTCTAGACTGCTGTCATGCATGCAACTTTCTTGCGTTGCCCCAAAGCTGGTGAAAAACACGACATTTTTTTTTTGTTTTCGTCCGTCTCTCGCACCAATTTCCACTATTTTGATGCAGTTTTGTTAGTCTTGAATATTTAGGAATTCGGGATCTTGTGAGAGTGATTAAGATTAAGATTTATATTTAGTAGTCAACAATTAGAAACTATTTAAAATGGATGACGAAGCGGAAACTTACAAGTTGTGGCGTATCAGGAAAACCGTGATGCAGGTAATGATCTATTTAATTTTTGCATTTATTTTGAATTAGAACTTGAGTGATTATAAATCGGTTGCTTGCTTTGCTTGCATTGGTTTAATTGCAGTTGTGTCACGATCGAGGATATTTAGTCACCCAGGACGAGTTGGATCAGACCTTGGATGGATTTAAAGAACAATTTGGGGACAAGCCGAGTGAGAGACGACCAAGTAGAACGGATTTAATTGTACTAGTGGCCCACAACGATGATCCAACTGGTTAGAAAGTGGTTTTAAATATTAATTGAAGGTTTTACTGTAAATGTCAGAAAATTTCTCGTTGAATGTGTCTTGTAGATCAAATGTTTGTCTTTTTCCCGGACGAGCCAAAAATTGGAATCAAAACTATCAAACTTTATTGTCAGAGGATGCAAGAAGAAAATATCCATCGAGCCATTATCGTTGTGCAGCAAGGAATGACGCCAAGTGCCAAACAGGTAATCTTGAGATTGGAAAGACGCCTTGAGTATTTTTAGTAAATATTGAGGAAGTGCAATTAACTTAAGAGCGATTGTTATTGTGTTACAGAGCTTGGTGGACATGGCCCCTAAGTACATTTTGGAACAGTTTTTGGAGTCTGAGCTGTTGATCAATATCACCGAGCATGAGTTGGTTCCAGAGCATGTCGTAATGACCCCCGAAGAGAAACAAGAGTTGCTTCAAAGATAGTAAGATCGTTTGTCAAATGCTTGATTTGGTTTTGGATTTTAAAACGAATGGAGTGGTTTTGAATTTCATGCTAAAATGTTTGCTGTTAACTTGTGACCCTGACTTTTCTAGCAAACTGAAAGAAAATCAACTAATGAGAATTCAAGTGGGTGACCCTGTGGCACGCTATTTTGGACTGAAGCGTGGCCAAGTAAGTTTTGCGTTGTATTTTTAAGTTTTGTGATTGAGTTTTTGTGTGCGGTTTAATTGTTTGCTATCTTATCTGTCTTTGTGTGCCGTGTTAAGATTCTAACTCCACAGAACTTACAAATTTATTGATCAGTTTCTTGGCAAGCTCTAGTGTTTTTTTATTTTTTTAAAGTTTGAAATCTTGATTTTGCTTTATTGAAGATACTTTAATTTACCAATTTAATTAATTTTCATGCAAATTAGTCGTTTGAAGGAAAACTTTCTTCCTCGAATTCAACAATCGGATCCAGTAGCACGTTATTTTGGTCTTCAAAGAGGACAGGTTTTAAAGCAACACTTCTTTTTAATTTATAGAAAAGATGAATAGATTTATTTAAACTTATAATTATGCGACGCACGAAATCTTATGTTTTTTACGTGTAACATTATCATTCGTAGTCACTTGTCCATTTTCACTTCACACACATAACCATTCACTTAATTTCCATGTAGCTCTAATCGTCTAATTAAGTTCAGTTCAATTATCTAACCAATATGATTCTGGCATAGGTGGTGAAAATCATCCGACCCTCGGAAACTGCAGGAAGGTACATCTCATATCGATTGGTTTGTTGAATACAAATCTAAAGATCATCAATCCTGAGCTGCTGCCGTTTCTCGATTCGCTCTACCGAGAAGATTACGTCTTGTAACATTTTTTAATGAATCAAGAAACACTGAATTAGCCTTAGGAATCACTGTACAAGAACAAGTTTATAAAATAATACAGCAAATGTTTATTATTATTTTAAAATGAGACTGAATCTCTACATTCACATTTTCAGCACTTATACCCCCAAGCATTTTGTTGGCTTCTTACAAAAAAAAAACATGCATATACGAGATTGACTGTAAATTATTTTGATTACATTACATTAGTAGACGACATTACACTCCCCACCAGATAAAAATTACTTCGGCTTCCAGTTGATGTCCGGCAAACCTTGAAACTGTCTTTTCAACTGTTGCCTGTCAGCCCAGTCAGAGTTCATGTATGAATCATCATCTTCTTCCTCTAACTTCTTATGCTCCTGCTGCTTCCGGTATGCATACATCATCAAAGCCTTTTGCTCCTCTTCCGTCATTAAAGGCTCTCGAGCTGGTGGTCCGCATCCTCTTTTCTGCAACTTGACCACAACCTTTGTCTTTTCATTCTTCCCAATGAAGTCACCCAGTTTTTGATGGTTTCCAATAAAAATTTGCTTTCCACAGAACCACATCTCAGCCTCTTCGCGGCAAATCACCAGAAGAGAATCTTGAGTCCCTCCGATTTCCTCACGGAATTCGAATTCCATTCGAATCGGATCGTGTGGTGGAAGTCCCATCGGATAAACAATGGTGCAAGCTGCACGAAGCAGGTCCAATTGCTCCAAGATGACCTTTTTAGTAAGAGCTTTTCCTTGACTGGCTATCTTGCTAGAAACGGCTTCCTGTGCTTTTTTCACGGTTTCTTCTAAAATGGCACTCATCTTTTCCATCGGCTGCTTTCCGTTCCTTTTCCCCATCAAATCTTTATTTTCCCGGAATCCTCCGGAAGGAATGCACTTTTCACCCCATTCATCGATAAGCTTCAAATCTTCAATTTGGTCTTCGGTTAGTCCAACCATCTTGGGAGGCAAATGAGTTCCATGTTTCGAGAGCTCTTCAATTTCATACGCAAGCCGTGATATTTTCAAGCGACCGTTGTAAATTTCGAGGAGATCGTCGAGTAATTCATCGGTGAGCACTTTAACGGTAGTTTCATACAAGAACTGGCTTTCGTCACCTTTCTTCACGTGTAAAATGACCATTTTGTCCAAATGACCGAACTACAACGTACGAAAGCGTTATGAAATATGCGGAATCTAACTGATTAATATCTAGCCAAGGTAGCTGGATGACAAATAGTAGAATAAGATAGGGAGTAATGTTTGATTGATCAATACTATTGACGAAACCCTCCGCAAGGTAAAAAAAAGCAAACAAAGTAAAATTTACCTTGCCAACATAATCAATGGGACAAAACAGGAAGCTTCCCTTGTCTCCAAAAGCCTTCGAAGATTCACTGGTCACAATGATCAAGCCTTATCAATGCCTTATCATAGGAAGACGTTTTATATGCTCATGCAAACGAACGTGTGAATATCCTTTACTTTAACTGTATTATAAAGCATAACTTAAACTTTATTTTCACAATTCTTTTGCTTTATGAGTCATAATAGAGTACCAATTTGCACAATATACTTTCTTTGATATAAATAGTACCAAAGTGAATGAAGCGAGAAAGCAAATCGTAAGGAACGCCCAGACATCTATTTGTCTACGGACATACCAGCTCTGCTGGTGACCAGAAGGGCGTAAATGGTTAGTATTTGGGGTCCTGAGGACATACTCAGTCCACCACACTGCAGTCTCGAGGGGTGTATTTTGACGATCCCTTATTAATGTTTTCAGCTTGGTCACACGTTCTTTGATCCTGTTAAAATGCTCAAAACCATTATCAAGTACATACCATAAGTATCCCTTTTGTGGTCATATTGGTTCAACATACCTGCTATCGTAAGCCACTTTCTTCAAACTTTCTTCTAAAAGTTCGTGGGTGACAAAACGAATTTCCAATTTTACTGCGACCCCGAGGTTTTCAAGGCGATCCACATTGTAGTCTTGATCGCCCTGCCATAAATCAATCTGTCAACATGAAGTCATTCTTTTTCTGTCATGAAGTCATGAAGCTACGAAGATGCAACCTGAATCGGAAGAGAAATCATTGGAACACCATTCCAAATGGCTTCGTAGACACTAGGTCGTCCGCCTTGAGTCACAAACGCTCTGATTTTTTCATGAGCGAGCAGATCAGTTTGTGGAAACCATTTTCCAAGTAATAAGTTTTTTGGTTTATGTAGTGGTGCTTCTCCGTCCCATTTCCAGAGGAATTTCAAGTCTGAACAAGCATTGATCGCCTTGAAAAATGCTTCTTTAATGTATTCTGGCATTTTATTCGCGGCTACACCCGAACCTAGGCTGATATAAACAAATCCATCGTTGGAGCCATCAGCTAAGAAGCCTTCAATGTCCTGCAAAATCAAAAAATCGGTTGCCAATACAGGAATTGGACTCACTGTAATCAGTAATAAATCTAACTACGTTTGGAATTGGTGTAGTAGTTTGTTTTATATGTATTCCCGCAATATTTATATGATTGGGAGGTAACGCTCGAGGGTAATCGATGACAGCGTCGCCTGTGTAGAATACAAGGCTCACGTTCCGAACTAGCTCTGCAACTGGAGGAATATTCCCTCCAAGTTTATCCCTAATAAGCTGGTCCATTCTCTTGGAATGTTCCAAGTATGTTGAATGTTGCCTATATTCAATGCTTACAAAACAGTAAAAAAGGCTATTTACCCAGTTTCGTATGCAGCTTTCCGAATAGCATCCTGGAGCTCGGTTACAGACATAGTGCCAATTTCCAGCTTCGTTAGCTCTGCAACTGGAGGAATATTCCCTCCAAGTTTATCCCTAATAAGCTGGTCCATTCTCTTGGAATGTTCCAAGTATGTTGAATACCAATTGATGGTCATAAAAGCGTTCACAACTCTGTTACAAAATCCCATTGGATTCGTAAATGGGGTTATTTCCAGCTCAGGTATAGCGGAGCTTTCGGGTAGATAACCGTACAAGTCATATTCATACGGGATCACAGTAGTTGTTCCGAAAACCAAATATTTGGCTGACAGTTTGTGCGCTACGGCAACTCCACATTCAACAGTTAAGCATCCATCCACAATGACCAAGTCTATGCTCGGATTGCCTCTCAGCCAGGTTTGGAATTCGGCTGAATTATAAAGCACTTCACATCCAGAGTGGCTGTACTCGAACAAGCTGTTGATCATTTGGGGTCTGCCACCATGAACACGTGCATTAACGTCCAGGCCAGATAAGGCAGAGGCAATGTATTGTACTAACTGATCTGGAACTATGTCTTGAATTGTTGGGCTCGGACTTTTCGGCTGATGAGGAGAAATGAAGGTAACATTGTGACCGCGACTGGCGAGCGCTTCGGCTAAAGGTGAGCTAACAATACGGCGGCTGTAACTATTGAGGGGAAAGAAGAAGAGAATGTTCTCTGCACTCACAGGAAAAATGAAGAAAACGACATTTAAAATTAAGAATGACCGAAGAAACATTTTGGAAATTCGTTCCATATCAAAGAGATCAGATGATATAGCGCTTTATTTGTAGCTCATACATTTATATAATGTATTAAATATTAAGTGTATGTAGAGCTACATGAAAACTTATCTTTTAATGATAAACTCACTAGATAACAGCATTGCCCTCAGAAGAATGATAAAAGCTTCTGAAGGCAATGATAACAGCAAAATGTCATATTGATCAGGCATCTAGGCCGTTTTGTATTTGACCGTTTGTCTGCAAAGTCTTTTACATATAATTACTATTAAAATGGTAAAGATAGTAACTAAAATCGTTAGAAACGACCATACATCAATTTGCCGACGTACAAACCAGCTTTGATTGAAACCCGCGGGTCGTAGATGGCTTATATCCGGATTCCTCAGAACATATTCCACCCACCAGACGGCAGTTTCCAGAGGCTGGGTTTTGCGATCTCGAAATAGTACGCTGTAAAGAATAGGGAGGTAGCTATGGATGGTAAATAGCTACCGAGAATAGAAGAAACAGATACATACTCGTATGTACAAATTAAACAATATGTCTTTGTGTCCAGTAGTCTTTAGTCTATGAAGCATATTATTCTAATTAGGATATCGACAGGTTAGTCAAGGGTCCAGCCAGAAATGGGAGGACATTTTTCCTGCGAGTCATTCGCTTGTTCACATTCCTTCAAATAACAACCTGTAGATTTGTGTCCGAATTTCAAGTCCAAATAGTAGTTCAAACAGTTAATTTTGCTATCATTCATAACAGTAGTTCATTACGTGCCTATTACTGTGTAAAATATTAATTATCGTGAATTTGTAGCGGGCGCTGTCGTGTCTCGCTAATAAAACTATATTATTATTAAATTGTGTGTGCGACTAACTAACATTCTACTGCGTGCTGCGCTCAAACTTACCTGGAGTCTGCGTACAGGAATCCGACTGACTACGGTAAACGAACATTTAACCAGGGTGAAAGGTGAACTCGCATGTATATAGCGAATCATAGCACGAAATCTCATCCATTCCCATTTCGAATAGGATCATACTATTAACTAAACATCAACAACTGTGCAAATCGCCTTTCTACTTGTCCCTACACAACCGCTTCAGTCTTGCAACGCTCAGTTCCATAATACGCTTTTTCATCCTAAAATAATTTCAGAATACCCATTTAAACTCGTAAATGTTTGTTGCCTATATTCAATGCTTACAAAACAGTAAAAAAGGCTATTTACCCAGTTTCGTATGCAGCTTTCCGAATAGCATCCTGGAGCTCGGTTACAGACATAGTGCCAATTTCCAGCTTCGTCGTTATCCCAAGCTCTACCACTCTATCAGCGTTGTAATCTTGGTCACCCTTAATTAATAGAGATAAATATAAAAAAAGATGAACTTTTATGAGGCATCCATGTATAAAAGGATATTTGCATGCTCTATCAATTGTTTCATTTTATACTGACAAGTATTGGCAATGTAATCATTGGAACTCCATTCCATATAGCTTCCACAGCACTTGGCCTCCCACCTTGTGTTACAAACGCCCTAATTTTCTTATGCGCAAGGAGATCAGTCTGCTGAAACCATTTCCCGAGCATTAGATTTGCTGGTATGTTCTTTTCCATTTCGCCATTCCATTTCCAGATGAACCGTAGCCTTGGGAACGAAGTAATGACATCGAAGAATTTTTGTTTTACGTAGTCTGGCATCCGATTGGAGTTGACAAGGGATCCAAAACTGATGTAAACGAAACCATCTTCACCTTTTGCAATAAAGCTCTCAATGTCCTACTCAAAAGCAATCATTTTTTATGCGAAATCCTCGAGAAATCAATCATTCATGCATTTTTCGAAGTCTTTTACCTCTGAAAGCGGCTTTTTGGATTCTTTTAGGTGCAGCCCAGCAACTACAATATGATTAGGTGGCAAAGCTCTGGGATACTCTATGATGGCGTCTCCTGAGTACAAGACAAGACTAACGTTGCTTACTGCTTCAGCAATATACGGCATTTTCTTATCGACATCAAGTTTTTCTCGAATCAAATTGTCAATCTTTTGCGAGTAGTAAAAGTAATGTTTGAAACGCCGTCGCAAAGACATCAACGCATTTGATATCCTTGTGAAAAATCCCATTGGTCGTACTTCAGATTTAGCTTCGAGCTCTGGCACCGACGAGCTCTCTGGAGCATATCCAAACGCATCGTACTCATACGGCATAGCTGGGATTGCGCTGAATACGACATGTTTGGCGTTGAGTTTGTAAGCCAAGCCGACGCCACACTCAATGCACACACAGTTGTCTACAATGACCAGGTCAACTGACGGCTTACTCTTCAGCCACTCTTTAAACTCTGGCGAGTCATACAATACGACACATCCGTCGTAGCCGTAATCAAACATGTCGTCCAGCATTTTGTTCTGTGCATTGCTTACTCGGGTTGTCACATCGAAAATTTCCTTGGAAACTTCAAACATGTGCTTTTCCAAGGTTGCTGGGACGATTTCAGTAATATTAGGATTCGGTTGCTTTGGGTGATGGGCCGATATAAATGTCACTTGGTGACCCCGACTGGCCAGTTCTTCGGCTAGGGGCCATACCGAAACTCGGTGGCTGTAGCTATTCACATGCATGAAAAATAGGACACTTGCACTGTTGGCGTATTGAAATGTGGCTAAAAATCCGACAAAATAAAACAAAAGTTTGACCATTTTGGTATATTTTTCAGTTGGTTTGGTCAGTTGTGTTGTGTATATCAGTCACCTCACTATAAAAGTTTACAGCTTAGCTATGAAACAGGTTATGAGTGAGTACTTTGTCTGTATTGACTTAAAGCACGTTTGTCTTATCGGATGTATTTTTTTTTATTTGATAATTTTGTACAAGTATAATGATAACAACGCTTATATTAACAACAGAAGTTTTGTCAAAGTGTTTACACTGTATTCTTATTTACATTTGCTTGAATTGAATCATAATCATCGTCATCATCGTCGTCTTCGTCGTTTGACTCGATTGGAAAGTTGATCTCAGTTCCAAGATCATTTTCAGCCACCCAGTCGACGACATCAGGGAATTGCTGAGGAAGTCGGCCATGTGATACCATGACAGTTTGACCTATAACGTTCCAATATATGCAAGGTTTCAGGACAATTGAATACATTCTTTATGCATATTAACCAATTTCCTTACCTGGACAAATGTCTTTATACATATTCCTAATCATTTGAGCGTCTCCTTCAGTGAATCTCTCACGTTGCCCCATTTCCCCTTCGAAAGGTTTTGGGATTCCAGGTCCAGGATTCTTCCGAATTATAGTTGCATCCCCATTAATACTTCCAGCTTTTTCTGAATAATGCATTATGCTTCCGTAATTGTATGGAACTCCGTAGTAGTCAACTTGCTTATCGCTGTCTGAGTTTTTGTAAAAGTTTCTCAAAATGTCGTCGTCATCACTGAGGTTGTCATAGACGATTTCAATATAGTTATCTCTGTCATCCCTCGCGTGCTCGTGAAAGAATCCTAAAGCGTGAATGAGCTCATGGAGAACATGTCCAGGAAAGTTTGGAACAGCGCATGACCTCGAGTCTGGATCCAAAGCAACTTGTTGTGCGCCACGTCTAACGTTTCCAACGAAACTCTGGCACTTTCCTTCAACATTTCGGATGAACAAGTAGTTATCGTCAGATTCTGTTCGGAATGAGAACCGGACGCAGGTGTAATGCTCAATGTACTTCATTGTGTAGTAAACCTGACGCATCTCGTCCTCAGCTTGGAAACAGATTCCAACAAAGGTTAATGCTTGATTGTTTAGTGGGGAATCGTGAGATTTACTTTAGATAACTTACAATATCCTGGAGCAAATGTGAACGGTACACGACCTGCCGGCCATCTGTAACTGTCCCTGTACTGCCCAGCACGGTTGTCCCGTTTCGTCGCGTTTTTTACGAACAACATATCGTCAATGTTGTAATATTCTCCGGGCTTTGTGCCATCGTTAATCTTAACCGTGTTGTTTGTCCTTTGCTTGAGATGCGCTGAGCTGAGCTTTTTAAAGTACGACCCTTGCGAGGTTCCCTTTTGATCTTGCTGGAAAATAATAGGCTTCCCACTGGTTTCCAGGATTAAACAGTTAAAAACTATGAACACAACAAGTGGACAAGAGAGTAAAGCTAATTGTTTTAGAATAGAATGGCTAGGCTGAGACATGGAGGAGGGCTGAAAGGATGTAGTTTGAATGAAGCTACATCCCAAAGAATACTTTCTTTTTAGCATGGTGCCGTAAGATGAACTGACTTAACGGATCTGACTATCAAAATAAGCCTAGCAGGCTTTGGTTGTTGACTGGCTCGAATATGGGTTCTAAATGACATCCGTATAAATTGATAGGTCGTGGAATGAGAGTTTTAATATAAATATTACGATATTTTTGGTAGGGAATGTTTGGCAATAGTTTCCAGAAAGGGCTGCGTTCCAATTCGAACATGGTGGCATGACATAATAACCTACAAGACAATTACTGCTTTGACGTAACTCTGTATAACGAGTGAAATCATGGGAATGACTATTAGCAGAAATAGTGATGTTTTCCATTTGCATAGAATATTGTTGATTACGGCTATGTGTGCAACATGTAATTTTATGAATTAAACATTAACTGATTTTTTATGACAGGATCAGGATACACTTTATCATAGTATGAATGCCGGAAACCATAATAAATTTTGCAATGATGCTTACTCTTCAGTCTATGATTTGCCAAAAACTGTGCTAAAACAGAAAAATGTCATCAGTAGTTTCGAAAATTGTTCTGGTTTTAGAACACACTAGCAAAAAAAGCGTCTTGAGGTAAACGGCTTATTTTGCGAATTAATCATTACTTTTGTATTTTGACCATGAACTTAAAGACGAGGCATACATAATTTGAAAATTTGTAGTAAACTTGAAACTGTACATTCGCTTTAACTTAGTATCAATATAAAACGAAAACTGCCACCATATAAACAGTCACGATTGACATACAACGATTTTCATAAAATTTTATTTGAGTAAACTCCATTTAAGTTGTTCCTTTGCAGTTTGGAGCACCTGGGCAACTGTCTGCTCTCCGATTGGAATGTCATCTGCACGTAGGGCAACTCTTTGACAGATAGCGTTTGGATCAGCTTCCAAAATTATTCTGACGCGAACATAAACAGAATTAGAAAAACAAGTTGTATTTTAAAAGTATCGGAGATAACATGTTTGTAATCTGGCGTACTCACCCTCCATCACATATTTCATCTAACGCCAACATGACAACATCAAGGTTTTCCATGAGGACCCTCTTTTCTACATTCTTCCTCAAAATCTGACTTATCGAGTCGTACATGCAGTGAAGTACTGTCATTAAAATCAACTGAAAACATAAATTTAGTCAATAATGTAATCAATCCCTGCAACACAATAAATAAAATGACGAAATAAAGAAATATAGCCTAACCTCGTTATCGTTGCATGATCCCATCACGTAAAAGAAAAGATCCACATTGCTCTTATAAACACAAGTCAACCCGTCCAACATGATAACCTCTGAATTGGCCCGGTGCGTTTTCGCGAAGAGGTTCTTCTCGAACGCTTTCTGGTCCTTGACCGTGGGGAAAATGTTGTTGTCAAAGTATTTGGCCAAAATACGGTTACCATCGTTATCCATGATAACCATTCCTTTGACGATGTACAAGGTCGGCTCCTGCAGTAGTACATATCATTTCCATTGTAGTTTAACTTTTATTTGGAACTGTTACAAAATATGCTGGAAGGTTTTTTTAATGCTTACCAACAGTGAACTCTCCATTTTAAAAATTTAATTAACTTTCACTTGAAACTGACTACGGTCCGTCCGGTTTCCCAGGAAAGAGAAGTAAACTTACAAAAAGCAGCAGGTCGAGCAGATGACGTGTAGTTGCTCTTGTGGGATTGTCAAGCAAAATCAGACTGAAGGAAAAACAGTGTTCAAATAGGCACGGAAGAGTCGGGGTGTTTTGCAACTTTTACTAGGCTGAACTGAAGCTATCAGAAGAGTCATCCGTCTTTCTATATATCGCCATTCGCTGCTTTTGTGCATTAACTTTTGCTCACCAATGCAATGAAAGATATCCAAAATTATGTTAATTAATGTATTAAGTTTATTTTAACGATCTTCACATGACTGTAATGGTAACACTAACAAAAACTTTTGCAAAACCTTTACATACAGTTCAATTACGTGGCAATGACTTGCTACACACGCCTCTGTCAGTCAAAAGTATGAAACAAAAATTTATTTGTTTCAAAACAAAAAAGTTAACGTGTAAACTTATTTCAGTTTAGCAAATTAGTATTAAAAACGGCTTCAGCTAAAAGAGAATACCATTGCATTTTCTAGGGATGTTTACAAGTCACCTTGTAATGTCACCTAAATCAGTTTTAGTCTGTTTTTCAGTATTGAGTAAGGCTGGAAGAAATTAAAAACGGGAAACTAATATGTATTACCTATTAACTCGTACTTTGTATAAATATTGTTAAAACATTTACATGTATACTGTATACATCATTTGAGTAACATTGTGACAAATAAGTTGCAAATAGTTACGTAAGCAAAAAGGAACTTATTTTTTATAAATTGCATGTTCTGTCTGATTGTAAAAGTTACAAAAATTGTCGCAAGCTCCTTGAAAGTGAGAGCAAAATCGTTATACAAACTGACTGACCTCACAGTTTTATTGATTTGTGACTATGCGTTTTTGTCCGTTTTGACTACGTATAAAGTTTGTGAACAATGCTACATATTTTTTTTTCCTTTATAAAAAACGCTGAGATTCTCGGTTATAAAATAGTTTGATGATTATCTACACTTTAAATGCATTTAGTTGTTTGAAGAATTATTAAATTAGCTTTTAAAAAACGTTGAGTGTTGTTGGGTTGATAGGTAATGTGCCATCAATTAAAAATATGACACAACTGGCGTATCGGTGGACGATTGACCTTTGATCGACGTTTAGTCCACTGCATTCGACGGCTTCAATCCACAAGGCCGAAGAAATTCTTGACCACGCTCGTGAATCCACTTGTTTGAGACTAAAATATTTTTAAAGAAAGGACCAATATGACAATTGTTTTTACACAGTAGATATTTCATTTTAATGAAAAAGTACTACATACCCCATTTGCTTCCAAGAAGAACTGGACAAGCCGCATGCCTTGTGCTTGTGTCCCCAATACCGTCTTCAAAGAGATTGTACCAAAACGCGGCCGCCCCCTTTTTGGGCCACAAGCTCAAGTTAAGCTGGGGGAACACTGTAGCCCCACCTGCCTCCACGTCACTCATGTAGAACAAAAATGTGGCTATCCTGTTTCCAGTTCCAAGACCCTGGAAAGCATCTTTTTCGTCGCGCCTTGCAAAGTCAAAATGTGGCTCGTAGTGACCTCCAAGACCGTAGTTGACTACTTGCAGCTCTTCGGCTGTCTTCAATTCTAAATTGGTGATGGCGTTGATCCGTTTGTTAACCGTCTCCACGGTAGGATGCTCCCTTTCCTGGAGCCAAGCAGATTTTGAAATGCGATACTGAGCGACGACCAACTCTCCAGTGGCGTGGTCATGGACGGTAGCCCGTCTAAATCGGGGCTTGGCGAGCTCTTGAATAACTTTAATTTCTCCATCTGTCAAGACATCATGGTAAATATAAATGTCTGGGGTAATGTGAGCCACTTCCTCTTTGACTGGGCCAATCAACAAGTACGGGTTTCCTTTCGATACGTAACGGCAACGAGCTTGGGGTTGGTGTACTTGGCTCTCACCACGACACAAAGCTTCATATTTTTCCTTCTCCCATCCAACACTACGACGCTCTCGAACAGTAAAAGTTTTGTCCGATTCGCCTCCATCCTCGCCGCGCTTGTCAACGACCATTTTCTTGTAGTGAGCGATGTTCCCAGCTGCGCGTGGGTGGACAGGATCTATTTGAAGGAGCTGCTCGGTGAGACGAAGGGCGTTCGAGATTTCACCCTTTTGGTAAGTTGAAAAGGCCAAGTATTCCATAATGTCAGCTTGAGTTATTGCCCGGTAGCTATTGGCAATAGTGCCGTTTTGATTCTCGTTTTCATAACGCAAGAGAGCTTCATTCATCCAGGCAATTGTGTGGTCATGGTCACCCCGGTTGTAGCTTTGACGACCGAGTTCAAACATGTCATCCGCTAAAAACAGTTGAACGATCGGTATATTAACATACCTATATGAGCTGACCATTTTAAAATAATTGCAATTTAAAAGTTCACTTACATGAAAGAAGTAATGAACAGCATTTTCCATTGATGTAGCCCTGAGCCATTTCCTTTGGCTCGAGAAGATATGTTTCCTGAAGCCTTGTAATAGCTACTGCAGCTCCAGTGAGATCCTCATGATTAGGGAACTTGTGACGCTGTTTTATGTCTGACATTTTACTGGCCAACTCGGCTCCGTTTGTCTTTCTGTCGACAATAGTCATCAAATCCTCCAAATCAAGACTGAGCCCTTTGACGAGCAAAAAGGCGCTGATAGGATTGTGAAGAACGTCTTCGTGATCACGTCGCCCGCGCTCAATAAATGGCTGCAACCGACGCCTCATTTCTTTCAGTCTTATCTCCTCATTCGCCAAATAGCTTTCAAACGCGTCGACAATCAACTCTTGCGTTTGGAACAACGGTTCCAGTTCCACTTGGGCGGTAAACAACTCTCCCTGAACATTTTGATGGAGGGGTTGCAACAGGAAAATGAGGGGAATGAAGATAAACGTTTTTACCAACAAGGGTATCATTTTTGCACACAGAAAAAAAATGTTTTCTCCAAGAAAGACAACACTCCACTACTCAGGGCACTGGCAAGTCAACTTATGACTTATGACTTCAATCCCAAAGAAAAGTTATTTTCGTAACGGCACCTGCAAAGTAAGCACGGAAAAGTACATAAAAAGGTCCAACAGAAAAGGCAATGCTCATGAAAAACACAACCTAACGGGTCTTCCTAACCAAGATAAAAACGTTTATGCATAAGTTTATTTATTCAGGAATGGATATCCAAAAGGTACCCGACATAAGCCTTTCTCCTGAATGCATATACCACTTACTTGGTTCGATCACCAAAACTAATGGCTTCAATTATTACTGTTCTCCGTACATACAACAGTTCAAAAAAACATGTCTCTCATTTGTTAACTTAACTGTCTGGATACACCTGAATGCATTTTTGTTGAAAAAAATGTTGTTTCTGTCATGCTCTGAGCAATGCACCCGTACGGGTGACCAACGGCAAGGGACAGAAAAAAACTTAATACTTGATGGATCTTGTGTATGATACATTGACCTATTGACTGCAAAACTTCTTCCTGTACGACTCTGTGAAGCTATGAATGAAAAGTGTCTTATCGTTCATCTCCATTTTTATTGACAGACTTTTGACTTGGTATAAAAACTGGAACTGGTTTCTTGTCTACGCGAGTTACCAATATTTAATGTAAACTGGGTCTCTGGATTGCTTAAACTTTAATGACAGTTTTCCCAACTGATTAGCAAGGAGAAAAAATGCCTTATTTGTTAGTCAACTTACCAATACCGGCGATTGAGATCAATGATTCCTACTACAAGCAGTTGGAAATTTTTTATCACAAAAATTTCCCAAATCCATGTATCCCCCGCATCCAGTCCACTTGTCAGTCGGTCACGTACTAAAACTATTTTTGTTGCAATCTTCCAAGATAGTCTTCTTGTTGTGGTTCTGAAACGTAGTTTCTTGGGTATTCCATATCATGCATTTCCATACATTATACTAGAGTTCTCTCTCCTCTTTGCCAGTGCCACCGACCCATCGTTTGTCAATTTACCACAAGAAAATGTTTTCTTCTTCTTTTTTGCTTGTTTGCACGATGAAGATACAAAGTTATCAGTTTTCTTCTTTTTGTCGATATTATATTTAGGATTACGAAATGGAGAAGGCAACCAGCATATATCTCACGGTTTTATGGAAGACTACACACAAAAACCACACATCACGTACGACCACAACAACCCATGTCCATAACAATCTTTTGAGAATCCAGTGTGCAATTTGTTCCTTTGCATATTTACATGACTAGTCATCAATGTTAACAAAACTCTTCATACAAAACTTTTGATTCATGATATCAATTCTAAATGGCACCACATAAAAAAGGGTTGAAAGAAGGAAGTAACAAGCAAAGGATTCAGCGCCTTACTGCAAGTGGAAAAAAATAATCACTTCGTAATGATACTGGCTCGTCTCCAGTGACGGTTTCAATGGAAACTATTACGGATTCAAAATGGTATGCGGTTAACGAAGGAAAAAATGTTTTTGGAACGTGTCTCTTGTACACAGAAAGGACACTGAAGACGATGAACTGCACACACACCAAAAAGAGCAGATGAAAACGGATCGTTATACTCAGTTGAGTAGGACATGTATAGGACACACATGTGTGTGCTTTGAAACTTTTTGGGTTGTAGTGTTTTTGGGCTGTGAAAAGAGGAACCAAGATGGGCTTCTTGTCGACTCCACCACCGCAGCGATAGGGAGACGGGTATAAAGTGAAAATGCAGATGAGTTTTGATAGCAACGGCAAACAAAGAATGAATAGACGACAGAGGATTCTTTTTTTATCAGAAAAATGGTTACACACTTTGTATGAAATGCAACCACAAAGAGTCTTTAAAAATGACACACACAACACGCAAATCTGAATAGTATAACTTGTTAGGCAAGGTTTTTGGGGGTGTTGGTGATTTCGTTCACAGAAATGGGAAAAAGACTATTAAATAGAAATGCATAAAAAACAAAAAAAAAATCCGATTAAAATTGGTTACCTTGTTCTACCTCATTGAGCTATAGTGGCTGCAAAAGTAAATGGTTTGAAAATGAAACTGCTAAATGGAAAATGCATGTTTGCCAGTGCAATATGCTGTTCATGATCCTGCGGATTATCTTTTAGAAAGCATCGTTTACAGGAGTTGTCAGCAGTCATTAGAAAACAATCACATTTATTATTTATGTGTAACCAATTGAGACTGCACTCAGTTACCACTTTTTGCACTTTAATAGCTTTGCTTAATGCATTGTGCGTGTGCTGTAAAATGTTTTAACGGAGGATACCTGACAATTGTTGAGCTTTTATGGACTCACTCGCTATGGATTTCGGCCGACTTTAATCTTTATTGGTTGTGTTATTATGTGAGTACACGTGGAATGCAAAAATAAAATAAAAACTTATGTAATTCTATGAAAGAAATCAATCATTATGAACGGTCAACCTAAAATGCAATCCTTGGATATGCGAATTTACCTAGGTACAAGGTGCTACGCAGAAAATGATATACATTTACAACTATTGAGGTCCACCTGGGAAATATTGATTAGTAACAATCTCGATTCCTTACGGTTGACGGTACAAAAAACCATATAAAATCCAGTGAATCCATATTCGAAGCAATTTCATACATATCCTTAAAGGAAAATAAATACACTGGTATTCGGGAACATGGGAACTTTATATTACAATTTTGTGTATTTCTTGATTACTAAAAAGATGAATTATCTGTGATAACCACGGTTATTTTGCAAAAGCTCATGAAAAAGTCAACTGCGATCGGGACTTAAATCTTGATTGAGTGGTCACCTGGTGCAGGAGGCTTGTTGGTACAAGGCGCGTGAGAAAAGACAGCGATCTATTGCCACGCGCACGCACACTTTGTACAAGAATTTTCTGAAGACTGCGGGGTAATGGCAATTTCAAACAATTTGGATAAAATTACTACATGCTTCCTCTATTGCAGTTTTGTTTTATTATTTTCAATTATGCCTATTTAAGGTAGTTGTATATAATTTTTTTTACATCTTATCTTAAAACATCTTAAAAAATAGGCACATGAAGGAAATAAATTAGGGTTTGAGGAAGATGAAATTGTATCGTTTTTTTTCTCTCGCTCCAGTCGAAATAAGGTCATAAAATTACACTTTAAAATGTCTTTGGTATTAAGCTTTGGTACTTTGTGGGGCAATACGTTTATCTTCTTGCCCAGCCAACTTTAGGATACGGATGAATCTCGCACTTGTAAGTGTACAGATATTGTTTCCACAGCCCTCGTTTCCCAAACCACCAGTCTAAACTGTAAAAGAACTTTTCCACAAGGCTGGGAAACAATGTCACAAAACTAATGCCCAAACCGAGCAAACTAATAAACTCTCCACACACGCTGACAACTTCCTTAATGTTGTCTTCACTTGTTCCTATGCTGATTGTCCGTTTGTCCCCAACTGCGTCAATTTTACCATCGTGATTGTTCCAGTAGTCGTGGGGGAAGT
Organism: Akabosia matsudoensis; assembly: GCA_019593645.1. Taxonomy (NCBI): domain Eukaryota; kingdom Metazoa; phylum Arthropoda; class Collembola; order Entomobryomorpha; family Paronellidae; genus Akabosia; species Akabosia matsudoensis. The sequence continues at coordinate 33,103 of VICI01000039.1, read as the reverse complement.
CTTCTCCGTCTCCGTAGTTATTGGAATAGGATATTTTCACGCCATCGTTGAAGAATGGGATGACATCCGAGTAAAATCCAATGATGGCAGACACGACTCCCATTAGGAATGATATTACTTCCAAGTCATAAACAAAGTTTTCCAAACCGTCGCATTCCTTCCCACGTCGTTTTAAGTGATGTGAGGTTATCAGTGTTGTCAGATCTTTTTTATCGTTGCTATCGTAATAGTAGGACAAATGAACAGGCCGTGGGGGCTTTGGAAATGGGGCTTGATGACCAGGTTGACGCAATGTCGATGGCTGTGGAATAGGGTTCTTGGATGGCTCTCTGGTCTTGATGTCTTCATGGGAAGCAGAGTTCATCTCGGTACTTGAAGTACTGGGGTAATATTCGTCCTGAGAAAAACTTTGATTGGAATCATGTTCCCGATCACGGTCTCGGTTGGAAACAAGCTCTCGTTCCCGTTCCCGTTTTGAACCATGCTCTCGCTCACGTTCCCTTTTGGAAACATGTTCCCGTTCACGGTCCCGGTTGTAGTCATGTTCCCGCTCACGTTCTCGTTTATTTTCTCGTCTGGGTTTGGAATATTCTAAACTATAACTTTCCACAGAGGACCCAGTTTCACGACTCAGCTCTTGCAAAGACGGCCGACGATTAGACGAGGGCTTGATGAAACGAAGCTCTTTGCTAAAATCGTGGACATGATTTTTATGTGATTTATTTGGCACATGATGGTGATCGGGTTTAGGCTTTGATTTAGGTTTGGGCTTGACCAATTTGGAAGGCTTAATTAACACTGGTTTCTGAGGGGGTGGAGGTTTCGATAACTTTATCGGTGGGGGATGACGACGTGGTGGCTTTGGCCTAGGTTTTCTCGCTGGCTCCCGCCTGGATCCTCGAAAAAATGGAGACGACTCTTGCGTTAGCAAATTATCGATCTCTGACGTAAAGTAACTTGATGCTGTTATCGGCTCTGCTCCGAAAACTCCAATCATATCGCTTTCCGGTGGCGTTTGAGTGGCATTGTACGTGCTATACCGCTTTGCATAAGAAGTAGGTGGAATGTACACGGGGCCTTGAGAAAACCCAGGCTCGGGAAGACTGAACACTGTGTGACTCGTGAGCAGATATAATATCCACCACACTTTCGAATGGGATTCAAACAATCGAGACATCTTTACGGCTGTCTCATTATCGATCTCTTTTTGTGGTTTCAGGCGACGACGAATAGATAATTTTATTAAATGTTCACACGATCACTAAAATCACCAGCATTTTTTCAATCTCATCGCAGGATGAGCAACCAACACCTAAAACGCAGATTTGATTTTGATTTTTTGGCAAAAAGAGTACAAATACTTCTCGCAATTAACATGATTGAGTGAATAAAGGGGTGAAAATTTTTACAAACTAGTCTACTTTGCTTTAAAAAACCCCTATGCATTTTGAAAATGCAAGTAAACTCAACGAAGATACAAAGGCTTGCAGTGTATTTGTACTTTATTTTTGCAGCAATAAATACCATTTTTAATAAGCGATACAAAAAATTAATGCCGATTCCGATACGGTACTATAAGCATACTCATAACCCACATCCTTCCTATATTCTTCATGATTTAAGTAGGTAAAACTTAAATCTGCTTGTGTTATAGTCAGTCATATTAACCTTCAACTCAACGTTTTCATTGTCCATATCCATTTTTGCGAAAATACTACTATCGGGTTCCTTCAGAATATGGGAGGACTTAAAGGTTGCAGGGGTAACATAAGAGAATTTCTTCGATCGCCAGTTCCCACTGCAACGTAGAAGGCCCTCCACTTATACGGCGAAGAATTTACAGACCCGATGCTTTCGCTGCCCTTTGAATGCTTTCATTGTTTAAACTGTTGATAGCAGCAGTGTATAGCTGTACAGTACTTTTGAAGTAATTACACTAGGTTTTAGGTAATCGAAGTGATTAATATTACCGCGAAGAAGATTTTGGCTTCACGATTCAAGATCTTGATTACTGTGGTATGGCCATGAATGCGTGACCCGCTCTGGTGTTGAACGGTACGGTATTTTTATTTTGAAGATGAGCACTTCTGTCTGTGCAGAGTTTTTCACCATTTTGTTTTCTCTATATGCCAAAGAGTAACTTATCAGCGTAGCAGGCCACTGCCATGATAACACATATTTTTGTTAATGGAAAGACTTTAAACGATAACATTTATGATAATGCTTGCAGCTCACCAAAATTAAAAGAATATAGCGTTATTCTATGACCAAAATTAAAAGTTTTCTTTGGCCTACAGCTATGCAACAACACATCGATAGTGTGATGCATCATGTAACACCTGTGGGTTGGATTATAGTAAATGTTGCAATGCCAACTAAGGTTTTCATTTTATCGTAGTTTACTAGGAAAATCAATAAAATTAGGGATGCTTTCTGGCGGATTACCAATTCTCGTAGCCAAAGTAAACAGAGGAGTTACATTTTTCATTGACGTAGTATGCCCTGTCAACCATGAAATAACATTTTCAGTAGACATCAGTATAACAAGTGGATGCATAATCTTGAATGCCATTATGAGTAAAAAGTTATGTTAATACAATTTAGCTTTCGCTTTCAGTTTCGATTAGATAAATCAAAGCGTGCTAATCGGCATATCGGCAGGGCACTTAGAAGGATGATTCAATAGCGATGACTAATAAGCAGCTAATTACTTATTAGCTTGCTAATCCATAAGAAAATATACTTTTACCTGTGATATCTTCGTATAAAACAATGATCCTTTATTTTAGAAACAATTTCACTGAGATAAATCCTTTTAGCATATAAATTTCAATTCAGGTAAAAACGGATTAGGCCTGACTCGCAGTCATACATGAATTCTTGTCTTCGCTACGATCACTTTTTCCTGGACTTTTTAAAGGAACTGAGCAGTTAGTTCGGTCAATTTTTAATGATTTCACACATGCCATTGCTGCAGCTTGTTCCGCCTGTTTTTTATTCTTTTCCCAAAGATTTGTCATAAACCGTTTGTCGCCAACGGTTACCACTGATCTGAACCTTTTCTCTGCACACTCAGTCTCATACGCAGGTTGGTGTAACCGATTAACTCGGGTCCAGCACAGAAGCAAGCACTTTGGCAAATCTTCGTTTGTTTGGTAATGACCACGAATGAATATACAACCGGGAACGACTGTAACTCCCTCGGGGGTCTTGCCATTGACATTTTCATCAAGTTTAGGTTTCTTTGTAGCAGGTATGTTTTCATCGGTTTCATTGCTGGATACGTTTTTCCCTCCCCATGTCCGAAATAAGTCTAATGTGTCGTTCCTTCCTATTTCAATATACTTCTGTTGCAGATCCCATAGTTTACAGATGTCTTCCATTGTTTGTGACGCCAGGAATAGCTTGCCAAATGGTGACTCTTGTTGTTCCCGAAGCATATTCTGAATAGTGTACTTTGTATTGTTAAAAGGCGTGTTGGTTTCCAGGGCAAGGATTATGTACGACTTGATGACTTCCTCAAGCTCCAATTTTCCCTCGGGGCGGAATATAGAAGCGTTCCACTCTGCGACACGACACAACATTACACTTGAACAGCCTGTGGCTTCCCTAAATTTGGCGATGTCTTTGTAGGACGCAATTTCCTTGGAACCTCCACTTTAAACAAAAAAAAGGCACTTTCAATTTCATTAAGCGGCACAAAAGGTTTGTTTGGTGAATTTTTAACTAGTTAGGACTTACTTGGCAATCACGGGAATATTTATATGCTTGGCTACTTCTTTTATGTGCCCATTCCGATTGGCATGCTGTGGGCGCTCGTGAACCATTCTTCCGTGAATGGCGAGCGCACTAACTCCAGTAGATTCAATCATCTTGCAAAATTTTATTGTATCCTCCTCTATTTTAAGAACACGGATTTTGCAGGTGACAGGTACCTTAAGATTGGACACTAGTGTTGACAAAATCGCTTGGACTTTTTCCGGTTGTTTAAGAAGCGCTGCCCCCATGCCACCCTTTAAAGAGAAGTCTTTAGGACAACCCATGTTAATGTCAATACCAGCAATGTCATCTTGCCTGAAACAATAAGAACTAAACGTATTTACGATTCCGACAAAAGAGAATAATTGTTTAGAGGGATTTTTTATGACTCACATCATCAGTCCAACTTTTAAGGCACGCTCTGGACAACTTGTGCCCAGTTGTAAAATAAGTTTGGATTTCTCCTCCGCGCAAGTACTGAAAACAGTGGTGCCATCCGATTCGTCAACATACTCAATAATTCCAAGAGCATCTTTAAAAAATCAATATTCATGATTATCAAAATTATTATGTTATCATTTGTATACAAGGAAAATATGTATAAACACTGGCAAATACTCACCATTTACAATCCTCTTTGTCCGTAACAATCGCCAATCAATAATTTCCTCACTGTAAACTAAGTCTGCGCCGTATCTCAACGACAAAAGTCTAAACGCCAAAGTCCCTATTCTGACCATCGGTCCCAAAATGACCTTGTCACTGTACTGGTCACTATTTTTCGCTGTCATCTTGTACTCTGAATGTAGTCTAAAACTATCTTCAAATTCGTAGAGCTAATTACTTAAACTGACATGCTTTTTAAGTTACGTTTGCGAGCTCTGTGTACACATGTAGCCACAAATGAACCAGATGATGCCATGCCACATGCGGGGTCTCCTTCACGTCCTCATTGCATTGTGGGCGACTTGATGCAAAAAAAAGAATACCATAACTAGTATTGCCATGCGCTGCACTGGAAGCTTTGCTAGTATAACGTTTCAGCTAGCATAGTTACTATAGCAAATGAATTATTAAAGTAACTCTAGACTTGAGTTATGAAATAGTTACCTATAAGTAACTTAATTTTAAGATTTTCGTAATACATTTTCAAAGGCTTTGGTCAACCCCGTTATGAGGGATAGTATAAAACTTTCTCTGCATATAACTAAGAAATACGCATTAGCGGATTTGAGTTTTCCTCGTATTCATTACATTTTATCTGCAATCCATTTTTATTATGGTATCATCCGCAATCTTTTTGTATATTTCTTCTACTGCACCACATCATGACACTGATTACTTTTTCCCTTTGCACAACAGAATGCGGCATTTACATCGCAAAAAAATTAGGAGGTTTTAATGTACCGTCATATAACTCCACTCCACTGGTCTGTCATGCAGTAGAGATCCGGGACTGTAATGCATTCATGGAAAAAACGGTTTTGGTGGATTCTATCACAATTTTGCCTTTGCTGCATGGCGTAAATTTAAGTGAAAACCTCAATTTATCGTTATCGCTTAGAAACTCCATTTTGGTCCTCTGACATTTTCATTTTGTGCTAGACGTTGGTTTACAAAATTATGTTAAGCTTAGATCCAACCAAAATATATGACGAAAGAAAAACTAAATGTCAATGTATTTTTTTGCTTTCATTCAAACTGGAATGTTACGACTTTGCAGACAATTGAGTCATATTTTATTTACGAATCTTAAACCAGAACAAAAGTTTCTTTGAGCTGTACAGAGTGAGAAGCATAAAATTTCATAAGAAAACTTGCGTATGCATATTCATGTCCCGCCAACCTTCGTCCGCGCATCGTCTTGGTAGATGCCACAAGTAAAAGTGAAGTGAGCCGTGAATAATTGGAGCCGTTTCCAGTTTCTCCTAACGCTGCCAACATTGGGAACAATCATCCTTTTTGTTAAGCTATCTTGTTATCCATAACTTATAACTACTTTTGCCTGACTTTTTCTTACATAACCCAACTTGTTCTCCTAACGCGACAAGCTATTTCATACTTAATGATGGCTTTCTCTGTCCGGTCTATTTCCCTCAAATCCAGAGACCGTATCCGGGGGCATACAAAGTTCCAATACATTTTCTCCATGCACAAAAACGTGGAACATAAACAACAAAATAAACTATTCGTGAACTCCATACCGAAAAAAAAAACCACTCGCGAATGAACTCACCACCACTCTGGGAAAAAAATCAATAGATTTCCTCCAAGCACCATACTCGTAACGCTTTGTAAAAAAAGAGAAAGTAAAGGAGAGCATCAGGCTGTAAAAGCATAACAACCGTGCCATACATTCCAATCATGTGCCCCTATAAACTCCACTCATACTTTGTATGCTTTTATAAGGGAACAGCGGAAAAATATGTATTAATTTTTTCTTAGATGGAGAAAGGATGTTCCAAATATTATGGTGGTGTTTTCAGCCCAAAACATAATAATATGTTTCCATTTAGCACATGTTCTCGTATCCTCGTCTCTTAGTTTTCCGCTGGGTTTCCCTTCATGTAACTACCCATCTACCTAACCAAGTTTCTCTTTTGCACAACCATTTCATTACAAGTTTTCTTTTCCTTGCTGAGGGAATCACTCTCGTGAAACGAGAATATATAGCCTTTAGGCCGACGACTATAAAAATGTGTTATTATGCGTATAAAATGTCATAAAAGAGCTTACATTCTAGTAGCCAACGAGGTGGAATATAGTATAAAAGAAGGAGTGAACTTGTTGTCGTTGAGCTGCTGCCTTAGCAGAGGAATGAGGAATTAGTGGAATGAGTTGGGCTTCTTAAGTGAAAGGTTTTAGATAGAGATCACAGGTGAAAGTTTTGCAAAGAACGTAAAGGTGAGGAACTATTTTTTTGTGATACAGTCTGGGTGACTTTTTCGCTAGGGAAAGTTTGACGGGTGTCGCGTGTGGTGATTCTTTTCTAGGTAGATGGATAGGATAATTGGTGATTGCATTGTTAATTAGTTTAGGTGTGGAATCGGTTTAATAAGAAAAAGTAGAAAGGCTGGGCATAGTGAAAAAGAAGGTTAATTGGCTACTGCGTAGGGCTCCAGTGCTGATTATCCTTTGGGCAAGCAAAATGAAAGGGTTTATGGGATATAATAGTAACACCTACTGCTGTGGGTTACACCCCAGAGGGTCCGTCATACTGATAGCGATTGTTGACATTGTAAGATTTCAGAGATATTATTTCAAATACGACTACAGTACAATCCTAATTTATGAATTTTGTGTGCGTTAATTTCTAGATAATAAGTCTGATATTCTTCTTGCTGAGTACCTTGGCGCTTGCTGACCTCCACAAAGTGTCAGCATTCATTGAAAGGGATGTTTCAGACTTGGACAGTGAAAACAACGAGTTTCCTGCACGGGTTGGAATTAATGAGTTCACACGTAAGTTAAAACAAATAATATTTTTATAGCATTAAGTTAAGGTCAGCTTGGCTCATCTCTCATTGTAATGGTAGGTGAACATGGCCAAGTGGTATTGATTTTGCTTGGGAGTCTGATATCTCTATTCCTGGCACTGGGTTTATTTGTCGGTGTGAGAAAGGTAAGAACTAATTTTGGGACGACATATTCCATTCATACGACACTTGATCAATTATCTTTCAACAATTTAAAACATTTGAATGTAGGATTGGGACTGCCCAATCAAGGCATGGATGGTGAACGGCTGCGTCATAGTACTTCTTGGAATCATCTCTCTTCTTGTGCTTACCATTGTCACCAATCGACTTGTCTACACCATCCTCTTTCTGCTGATTGCCCTGCGAATTTACGAAATATGGGTTGTCTTCGACTTCTTAAGGAATACCAGGTTCATTGCGCCTCATACAATGATGACAAGAAGTTGCTCTACCGAAAGGCTTCACAATGTCTAAAAACTACACTTTGTCTCTGCATTGGAGCTACTATAAGTTCGACCCTTGAATACTATGAATTTACCGTTGCTATAGGCAACCGGAAATGAAAAGTGAGAAAAACTGTTTTAAAAGTATTTTATTGCAAGAAATGGTTAAAATCCACACAACTAAAAAAACTACAATATTTATTGTTGTTATCAATTATAATGTAATACGAACAAAATCCTACGGTTAAAAGTAGAGTTTGCATTTGCAATTACAAATTATGCTAAAAAGTCATTGCTTTTTATACCTTAAAAGACGAAAGTTTTAGAAATTCTATTCCATTGTTCAAACGTACAACTTAGGGCGCTGCTACCTATTTTCTGAAGAAAAAAAAATTCTAAGCTAAATCAATCAAACAAGATTTTTCGCCAAACAGCCAAATTTACCTGGTAAAATACTATTTACTACTTCAACTATTACAAACATCATACATGCATTTATAACAATTGATACTGTCAACCCACTTGGTTTTCAAAGCATTTCAAATGAACTGCCGAGTAACAATTCTATCATTTAAGTAGCTCTTTTTTACCTTGAGAAACGTTTCAACTTATTATGCATTAATGCAAAAAAATACTGTTAAAACGTTAATGTTTACGAGCTAGAAAATTGTTAAAGGGAAAAGGAAACCTGTGACAAGATACTCACTAGATGGTTCTGCTATACCTCAAAGTAATAAGCACTGATGTAACCTACAGCTGAAACTGTTTTATTCCTTTACCAAGCGGAAGCGTTCGTCTTGTTAAGTTAACGAATATGCTAGGTTTTTCTTCTAAGTTTGCGATGGAAGACTGAAAATTAGAAAGGGGAAATGGAATTGTTGCTAGAGTGATATAGTTTTTAAAGATGCGCATTATCCTGAGCTATGGAAACTAAGGGAAAGGCTTTCTGTTTAAATATAACTAGTTCGCAGTTTTACTCTGTACTCTGGCTTTACACCTATTGCCAACAAATTAGAGTAAACAAGAAAGAAAGGTATCTATTGCGTCGTTTCCTGTTTATTCACTAGTATAAAACTTAACAATAATATGCTGATGTCCAGTAAAACTTAAAGTCCCATAATAGAAGAACCAAAATAGCTTACTGCTCTTAAAATAATGTTATTTACATACGCACAAAATTATTGTACAAAATGAAGTACGTTTTCGAATAGACGGACGCTGGTGCGTTGATAAAGCTTAAGGAATATTTTTTTTTCAGTTTCAGCAAACCAAATAGTATACATGTTGGATCTTGCTAGGGTTTTATTTGTAATTTGAGTTTGCATGCTAATTATGTATGTGTTGAGCATATACTCTGACAAGGACATGAAGTGTAAATTAATAACAAAACAATTTGTTATTTTAAGGAATGCTCAAAAAAGGATACGACCCTATTTAATAAAATACCCAGCTATAAAATAATGGACCGGTTTTTTTTTCATAAAAACGGACAACTTTATTTTGTATTCATTCTATTGCGTTACAGAAACTCCAACTCTTCCATTGGAAAACCTAAAATTTTAATTTATGCTCAAACGGTAGTCAAAATTTATTCATAGCGTCCATGTTCTCTAATTAAATTGCATAAATATTTTTTGCACGCATGTATTTTTTTCGTCTCGCGTATGTCGTAAAAGCAAACTTAATTACTGCCATTCCAACAAGGTAAGGGATGGAAGAGATTTTTGCAGGGAAGAATTAAAAACAGTGGGGAAGTGGCAATCCAAATCCCTAGAAACTTGTCAAACTGAAACAAATTATGGACAAGCATGCTAGAAATCTTTCCTTTTCAGTCACCCAAATTAATTGATTACAGAATATAGCAGTATGCATTATCTAACCCAAGATATGTTTCTATACAATGGCTAATGTTTCAAACTCGTAATTTCGTATTAATGCGACCTCTGCTTTGAAATTGTACTGCCTTCTCCATCGAAGACATCTATTGCGTCATTTTCGAGTCCAAGTCCACCATTCATTTCGTCTCCCAAGAGAGCACTCAGGTCATTACTTCCAGCTAAGTCGATTACAGATGCTGACGATCCGCTGGCACCAACACTCCGTGGAACTGCAGAAGGGATGAATGTATTTCCTCCATAATACCTGGTCAAGAATCGACTTCCGCCATAATCAGATGCAGACCACAGCGGACGGCTGGAACTGTACATTGTTCCCGCATTGTTGTAATAGAATGACGATGGTTGCTGAATACCCGTGTTACTGCCTCCAGAGAAGTAAACTGGACTCCATTTATAAATTGATCCGCCTGAGGAAGCAGTGGAACCCAGTCCAGAAAATCCAGTCGGCTCACTAATCTGCGAAATGGAAGCAATCAACAGTTTTTAAGTCGACTTACTCCATCGTCTTTTATGTAGTATCGTTTTGCCCCAGACTTACTCGTTTGTATGGAGTTCCCACACGATTTGGAGATATGTAAAACGAGGAAGGCGCTGAGTACCGAAAGTTGGAGAACCAGTAGGGGTTCCATTTCAAAATTCCTTTTTCATCATTGAACGCTTGAGCAGTTGGCAAAGCGACAATGCAGACTGTAACCGAAACCACAATGAGGATTAAAAACGATGAGCTCAAAATTTCCTTTGGAGACTTTAGAGGATTTTGTGACACAGAGAACTGTTTCCAGCTTTGTTTCCCCTGAGTTCCTTTTGTAGAAGAAAACACACGGGGGAGAAACGCAGAAATCTTCATCGTTTCCAAGCAACAAAAATTACTACAAGCAATCCTCTGGCTCTTGTGTGAGGTATTTGGAAAGATGCAACAGGAACAAAGGACACGAGATGAATGACTAGGCTGGAAAGGGTGAAAGCTCCTTTTTACTTCAATCCGTCACGCCGTCATATAAAGAGAAAGTTTGCCATAACAAAAGGTCCACCGCGTCCACACAAAACCACCAACGCCTTTTTCACTTTTTGGCCCACGCAAAATTAAAGCAATAAAATGTACCTAAGTTTTTATCTTCATGCTTTCAACACTTGTACAGTCGCGGGTTTGCATTGTTTTATTGTGAAAAGGGGAGCAATAGTAGCATGAATAGATGAAGAACTTGGGTAAAAATAGACACTCTTGGGTAACTTTATTAGGAAGGGAAGTTCTTTAAAGAGATTCAACAGGAGGGAAAGGATAATACGGCGGGTACAATAACATCCTTGTAGGCAACTTGTTCCATCAGTTTTCGCCTTTAAAGTTTTAGTTATAGTCTATGTTTGCACCGGTTTTTATTTCAATCCAAGATTAACTGGGAAGAACCGTACATATAGCCTTTGGTTATACGACTAACCATTTTCCAATCGTAAGAAAATCAAGGTCTCTCATCTTTTATTCAATAGGGAGAAAATGAAGACACCGAGATAGCCGTTCCAGGAAATATTGCATAGTTACCTTTTTTTCCAGGTTGCAACGAGAATCCTCTTGGGGAATGAACCGGTGCATTAGAGTGAGTAGAATCTATTGAATGCAAATATTTGCAAAGCTCTAGGCATTATTGTCAGCAACTAAAGGTAGCGTGCCATCTTCGTGTGAAAAGTTTTAGATAGCCCCAACTAGGCCAAACAAGACAGTCGAAAAATCTGTTATGTTCCGTCTTGATACAAAAACTGACAATTGGGTGTGCTAGCTTCTCTCTTTATGATTGTTACGATTCGTGACATAACATTTCAATTTACTGAGTTATGTCTTCATGAAATACTCGGTTGGAATGACCAAGTTTGATGACAGGGTTATTCACGTCCCATTCGTAATTGCGTATGCTATTCAGCATTTCCACCATTGTTGCTACTGAAATAGCATTAGCTTTTTGTTTCACGTCAAAGACAAAGAGGAAATAGATATTGTAGTCAAAGTACAATAAAAAATACATCTTCCATATAAGAAACCACAAGAGGATAAAAAGGAACGGATTGCAAGGAATATGGAACAGAAAAGAATTCCCGTCGTAATATTTCCATCGCAGTATTTTTTGCTGGCATAAAAATGTGCTTGAATTCTAGACAAGTCCTCTGCCTTCTTCTTGCGTTCCAGTGTCCACGTAGGTTTTGACATCTGTGCTGGGGTTGGTAACAATTCTTATTTTGTCGTGAAAACAGTGAAAAAATATATGATTGTACAGGAAGGCACGGTTTAATACTTAAGATAACATGTTCCGGCAATTTAATAGAGCTGTTATTCTTGTTCTTGGATACACGTAGCAAATAAGGTAACTCGAGCTTATGTGGTAATGATTGTTTGGCCATTAAAAGTAAAAGAAATGCTATTCGACATTACTAGAACATATTATACAATACAACAACCAGGAAGAAAAGATAGATAGGATTGTGACAATTCAAACATAGAAAATAACAGCATTTGCTTACAAAATAGACGATACATACATATGTCTGTCGCTGTACGCCAGCTTTTGCGTCATATATGTTGTCAAAGCATAAGTACATTATTTTCCTTAACTATTTCGTCTTATATGAAGTACCTATCTGCACCGATGGATACCGGTGAAAGCTCGAATTTCGAAGCTCACGCTGCCCCAGAAAAGCTGAACAGATTTTCTTCTTCCAAAAGATTCTAACTTCTTTTAAATTCATGAATGCAGCGACACTAATGCTCAACAATACCACTTTGTTAGTGGCACTGACACAGACAACGAAAACTAAGTACCGCTACTAAAAACAAAGAAGACGACAAAATAGCTTAGGTATTTTAGTTTTTCTTGAGAATCAGTCAGTACGGATTCGTACAAGCTCAAGCCATGCCAGCTCACGCAAAATCGGCAACCACCGACACGAGTTTATCTGCTTTCCGTCCCTGAAAATTCTACAGCCAGCTAATTCTGCATCTTCATATTTTCCTTCTTGCCATGTCTAAATGAAAATCCTTTTATCATTCTTCTCCTCAAACTGGTTGTTGAGTTGACGTACAAGAATATGGTCGAGGCTGATATTGGAATTCAAATTAATCACGTTAATCTAAATTTACCTCTTTTCTCGTACTCCATTTCATACCTTCAATCCTATTTCATAGTTCAAATATTCCAAATTACATTTGTTTACTCGGAGTTAGGTAGATTTATGATTTATATCGCGCATTTCATCCTCGTCACATCCAATGAATCTTTTATTTGTAAAATGTAGTTGTGTTGGTTCTCCATCCAATAGAATGAAATATGCAGGGGAGGACACATTGTTTAATTCCATTCTGCTTGTATGCCAACAGAGTTTTCACCTTGTGTTACAAATACCTAGCTTTACTGGCTTCCTTTATAGCGGTTTTGGTTTAAGGTTTGTATGTAATTTAGCTGTAGAGTTGAGCTGGTAAAGTGGAACATTACCGTCATCAAACCACATCATTTACTCTTATCATCGAAAAATAAAAAAAGTACAAGCAAACAATGGATCATACGTGATATCTACGATAATGCATAAGGAAAGAGTTCAACAAGTGCATATTATTCTTCATCCACCAGAACGCGAGAAGTGCTGGTACTGGTGTGTTCCATATGGCGAAAGGACTGTAGGATGGTTAAAGGTTTCTTTTCGCAGATGTAAGCATATAGAAAAAACTGTGGCTATGATTACGTTACGTTGGCTTTGCTGATTATGAATTATGCATGCCTGGGTTTCATTATTCTGTACACATTTACAACACACACATATTAGATTATTTTTTATTTATTCTAGTTGTTTCCTCAGTCATAAAAGAAAAGTTATTCTGTTTAAATCCGTTTTTATAGTTGAAAGTAAGTGTACAAAAATATGTTTTACTTTTGAGCTTTTTGGACACAAAACGGATTTTACAATCGAGCATGGAAATAACCCGAGGAAGTGATATTTGTAGTTAGAATCTTGTTTGGAAGTTATTTCCGTTTATTGTTCAAAGTTATTTTCGGATTATGACGACTACATGGTTGTAAAAATGAATGGAAATGACTTTAAACATGAAAACAAAGAGAAAACTGTCCATACAACGACAATCCCCTCATTGGCAACGTCATCAGAAGATCAAGAGAAACGTGGCTCAGACAGAAATATTTGTTTTGGGCCAACCTACTGGAGCGTGGTAGCCTCATTGTCATTTCTATGTACTGGGCTCCTCCGTGCGTATACATCTCCAGCACTACTTTCCATACAAAATGAGTCTCCTCCGAGTCTTACGATTTTGGATGGATCATTCTTCTCCAGTAAAAAGCATTTAGTTTCATGGGTTGCGTCAACAGCACCATTTTCATCGTTTCTTGGAACGTTGATAAGTGCACCGCTTTTACACTTTGGAGGGCGAAGGCTGACATTACTGGTATTGTCACTTGTAGCCACAGCTGGTTGGATACTTGTAGGAAACGCGTGGTCAATTATAGCGTTACTTTTGGGACGAAGCTTAACTGGAATCGCATCCGGATTAGCGACAGCCACTGCACCTTTATACATTTCTGAAATTTTTAAGCCGACAACAGACAAAAATGGATCACCCACAGGTAGCCAAACGACGTCCGGTGACAGGAGAGGATTGTTTCCAGGAGTTATGCTGTCAATAGGTGTACTCGTTGGTTTTATACTTGCTCATCAAATTCAAGCATGGAGACCATTGGCTCTTGCCAATTCTGTATTTCCTGGAGTGCTAGCTATTCTCTGTTGGACAATTCCAGAGTCCCCCGCATGGCTGTCAACGCGAAAACCGGAAAAGTCGGCGAAACCGAAGAAAGTCAAATTCGATTTGGAAATGGAGCAAGTAGTTCCCCCCAAAAAACAGGTGAAATCTGGTAAAGCAGGACAAACTTCCTCTGAAAAAACTGAATTAATTCCTAAACCAGAAGGATCCAATTTTGTCGTGTATATGCGAGTTGGATTTCTGATGCTCCTCCAACAGTGGTCAGGAGGAAACGTAGTAATCTATTATTTGAGTGAAATTCTGGCAAAAACTCCTGTCCAACTACCCACCATTCCTGGATCAGTTCCAACAGAAGAGAGTCAAATTCATCAAGCAAGTTTGATCATTGCTTGGGTTCAGTTTATTGGATTTTTTCTCGCATTGCCCCTTATTGACCATCCCCGTGTCGGCCGTCGCACTCTCCTCATTATTTCTTCTATTTTAATGACTGGAGCCCATTTATTCCTCGGATTTCACTTTCATCACCTTATCGCAAATTACATTGATCATCAGATGGATAACCCTCCATCATACTACTCCACCGACTTTATAATACGTGTTAGTTCGTTAGCCACGTTGTTAGCTTGTTATTCCATAGGGCTGGGCCCAATCCCGTTTCTCTTCATTTCCCAAGAAAACAACAGCTCGAGCTTTCACAGCAGCTACATCTCATCTTTCGCCAGTCTAGTCAATCATTTCAGTTTGTTTGTTGCCGTAAAAGGATTTCCTTATTTGTTCCATATGGACCAGACCGACTTTTCTCTGGCAGCAAACGGAGAACAAGACTTGATCACATTTCGACACGGTCCGGATGTTACTTTTTGGTTGTTTGCTACTGTCACTTGGATTACAGCCATGTACGCCTTTTTCCTCCTACCTAAGGATCGTCGCAACAACGGTAGCAGTGTCCAAACTATTGTTTCATCTTCCTCCACACATTAATAAACCCGTCTTTACTGTGAAAATGAGAAAATTACATGGAAAAATATGCAAGAGCCTAACATGGAAATCCTGAAACTTCCTTCTTTAAGGATAAACTTACTAAAGCTTTGTGTTTCATGATAAAAACACAGGATAACAACAACTTGATACCACCTAGGGAAAAGTTTCATGCATATAATTTTCTCAAAAACAAAGAGGCAAAGGGATTATCAAAGATGAAAGGTGTTTTATTATGTACCAATACACCGCAGAGGGTTAAAAAACTGATTATGTAACAAACTGGAACACTTTTTCAGATTTTTGTTTCGTTTTTATTTGTCTTTCATGTGTACACGAATGGTATGCAAGTTTTGTCTCGCACAGATGAATAGATTTCACAACAACTTTTACAACTAAACAGTTTACCGATCCTTAAACGTTAACGAGGACTGATAACAACAACAAAAAATCGAAACATAACAAATACAAGTTAACCTACTCTATAAATAAACTACAGTAGCTAATAATTTATAAATATGGCATTGGCAGTAGTAAGTAGTTGTAATGTATTTGAAAGTCGGTATATAAATAGTAGAAAAGAAAGACACACCTTGTTTTAATTATGAAAGTAGTTAACGCATATCGATCTGTTGTATCAAATTGTTATGAATATGAGATTGTTACGGAGTAATAAACTTTTAAAGAGCTCTTCCAGAATGTCAGTTTGATTTACAAGTTTTGTCCTGAAAATAAGGTAAATGCAACAGGATCCCATTAAACGTACCCGTTCTAGTAAAAATGTAATGCGTAGGTAGACTAAATGGGTCTTAATGTATACTAAAAATACTAAAGTACTATTATTATCTATTACGTCTAACTTGGCATTCTCAAAAGGTATCTCATAAGAACTTGCCATCGGAAGATATCGGCGGTCATTTTCCTTGCAACTTTGTAGCTTATGTTTCTACATAATTATGAATACGTATCACAGCAGGATTTGAGAAAATATATAAAATTCTGTACTGTATTTTATCAGTACATAAACTGCTACTAAACGCGATCGTTTTTG
Organism: Akabosia matsudoensis; assembly: GCA_019593645.1. Lineage (NCBI taxonomy): Eukaryota > Metazoa > Arthropoda > Collembola > Entomobryomorpha > Paronellidae > Akabosia > Akabosia matsudoensis. The sequence goes on along the minus strand of VICI01000039.1, from coordinate 16,745 downwards.
TACACTTTGCTAGTTTGGAAACAAACTATACCCTAAAAATTGTCATCAAGAGCTTTGCCAACCTGTTTTACAATGTTAAAAAATGGAGAAAGCGTTTTTCATGAATACAATCCATTCCAAAGTTTAAATTAAACTTTTGTCATGATAAAAATAGAGAAAGAAAAACAAAATTTAAAAAAGAACGCTCTCCAACATCATGCATTCTCTCAAACTGGTCGTGATTCTAACAGTCTGATTATAAAAAGGTTCTGATTGATAAATTAATTAGTATGGACATACACTAAAGTTTAGTACTAGATAAAGGATGAAAATCCTGGCAGCGGTGCTCTTGATCTGGCCATATTATTTAGCACGATTCGTCCCTGTCCGCCACTCAAGCTGGCTGTCGCCTCTGGCTCTGACTCTTCATAACTTGAGTAATTTGGCATAGGAAGCTGACTAATGGTCCCGTGTTGACCACTTGCGCCCACAGCCCCCAAACCAATTATATTACCGCCAGACGATGAAGGCCCTGCAAGTTGGCGATGTTGATGCATTAGCAATGCAGCAGCAGACGTGCTCGCTGATGGATGTGGTGGAGGACCAGGCGTAGTTGGTGGATGGGCCACAAGTGTATTCATATTTGAGCTTGTTTGTCCCATCGTATTTGTATTCCTAACAGGACGTTGCTTCTGCCAGGACTGTTTCAATGTATCATTCACATTCGCGTAATGATTTACAAAAGAGTGAGGACCTACGCTACCATCAACTTCATCTTCGGGCTCGGTTTCGCTTCCCTGAAAGAGCAATAAAGTAACGAAATTCCATTAAATTACTGAGCATTACAACTTTACTATTTGAAGCAACCAAAGAAAATTGTTACCAAATAAGATTTTAGTAGATGGACAAAAAAGACACGACACGACAAGCAGCATGGCTTGTTTTGGTTCATGCACAGAACAAAAAAGAATCAATAAAGTGTGTTAATTTTGTTTGTTGAAAAAATTCTTAATTACCTTGCCCGCCCCTCTCATACAAGCAGGAGCATGAGCAGACAGTTTGAGACAACAAGAAGGGAGAGCGTTTTTAAAAGAGAATAAGAGAATCTACGTGTTTCGTACAGTTAAATTCTAACAAGTTTCAAGCATTTAAATACCAGAATTGAAATCGACTTAGGGTTAGATAATCTCAGCTTTGAGTATTTCTAGGAAATATTTTATTCCTTAACGAGTTCTTGGAGCAACAAGAAGAGGCAGAGCAGTAGCAAGAGTTGTCAATAACTTTCCAGCACTTGGCTGGAAAAGAGTTGTCACTCTCAAGTTGCCCCTGTTCTCCGTTGTGAACAAGTTTCTCGTTTAGTTTGGAATGAGGATTACTGGGAGGAGGTGTGGAGGATACTTGAAATACACTAGACATTTTGGGTAAATATTGGATTACTGGGTGGGAATTAGGTGAGGTGGGTGAGGGAGCTTTCAGAGTTGCACAAGAGTTAAGAAATGTAGAAGAAATAGTGGCGATTTGTAGAGGAGTGCTTTTATCGACAGTCCCATTTCCATTGCAATTTCTATCAACATTAGTGGCACAATTTTTAGCATTGTTTTTAAGTACTTGAGAGTCAGATGAGCTAATTTCGGAGGGCTTCTCGGTAAGACTGCTTTCGTCCGGATTATGGTCGTAAGCTTTGTCGCTCTCGTCATCAGTATACGTCACAGAGCCCGGCGTGGGACGAGGAGGAGGCTTCAGGGCACCTCCTGCCGATTTCCGTTTGAGCGTGCTAATCTTCTTGTGACTTTGGCGAAGTTCAACAGAACTGCCGAAGAGCACGCCTTCCTCAATAGATGCAGTTTCAGCAAGACTCCGCTCCGATTCGTCTGCAGAGAAAGTTCAACAAGAAGAAAGTTTTATGAATGCAGATGCCTTTATTTGCACAAACCAAATTGCTTATGTTGATGCGATGTTTATTTAGTTTTTTTATTCCACTTACGTTTATACTTGTGAGACTTTGTTTTCACACAAAGATACGCCACCAGCGCAATTATCAAAACAACCGAAACAGAAGCAATTACAACGAGAAACCATGTTTGTCTATAAACTGGACTGTCTTGGAGGTAGCCATACTCCAAGTACATCTTCGACGGAGTAAAAACCTACAGAGAAAATTAAAACAATAGAAATGGAGAATTAAGAACCATGAATATCGATTGTTATTGCTTTCAATGAGAGGCGGCATTGGCAATGCCAAAGAAAATACTTACAGTTTCATCGGATGCTACTGGATAGCTAATTCCATGTCGGTTATACGCAATAATCCTAAAGTTGTATCCAGTGGATGGTAATAGATTTTGATAGCTTAGGGTAAACTCTGTTTGCGCTCCTTGGTCCGTTTTGTACACAGTCTGCCAACGGTTCTCGTCTACACATTTATTTAGAAATCGTTTTTCAAGTCGCCCCATAAAAGAAAGCAAAAAATAGAAAACCCCAGAGTTAGTTGAGTTCTTTAAACCATGGATTGCAATATTAATTCATTAATTATAAATATATAGCGCATCGCTTGCAGCATAATAGCAGTACCAACAATGTTGTTTACAAAAACAATCATTACGTTTATCATACTGATAACCGATAAATACACCTACTCCAACAATTAGTCACATTAATATTTCGTGCTTCCATGAACAAACGTGTACGTGCACTGCCATTTTCCAACTTAACGATAGAAGCAATAATGTTCTTTCTCAGCCATTATAAGTTATAAGACTCCACATGACATTTACTCGACTGACAGCTTGACGTTTATATAGCATTCCATAGTTTTGTACCAACATTTAAGCACATAAAGCGTTTCCAGAAAATTTTAAAAACTTTGGTCATTGGAAACTTACACATTTCCCATTCGTGGAGGACTGTAAATAATTTTTCGAAATATTATTTTCCGGATATGTATTGTAGATATGCTTTCTTCTAATTTGTATGCTAAACTGAATGTCTTGTTGTTTTAAGACTGGAAGTGAAAGAGTTTTTTTTCTTACCTCTTCGTTTAGCCTCAATGTAGTATCCCAGTATCTTGCTCTTTTCGTCATTGTTCCATTTGAAGCCAACACTTGAAAACATTTTTACAAGCTGCAAGTCTCGTATGCTCTTTGGGCTTCCAGGTTGCGGCCCTGTGCTGACGTTCTTCCAAACGGCTGGTCCAACTTCATTCAGCTCTGAATTTTTTGCTCGGACGCTAAATGTGTAGCTTGTTTCTTCTTCGAGATTTTCAACCAACAACGAACAGCAACTGACCTTTTGACGGACTTGCTTTGAGATGACTCTATCTTCGGCAGAGTTTCCAATACCGCCTTCAAGCACAGTTTCGTAAGTGACCAAATAGTGGGCAATGATTCCATTTGGCTTCTGAGGCTTTTCCCAACTCAATTTGAGGCTGGTCATGGTAATATCGTAAAATGAAATGTTGGATACGGGTCCAGGAGCGCCCTGTTCTGTTCGTACTTTCACTGGCGGTGTAAATGGACCATCTCCAGCTGGATTAAAGGCAGCCATTCGTATCGTATATGTCGTAAACATTTCCAAATAGAATAAGGAATGGCTTGTGCACCAGGCTGGAACAACTTCTAATTCCTCTTCTGCCGAAGTTTCGCTAGCTTGATAGAAAATTTTGTAGCCTAAGAGGTCTCCATTTTGCTGATTTTGCAATGGAGCCTTCCATTCTATCTGAACCTCAGTGGAGCTTACAGTTGTAACTCTCAAATCTCTTGGCTCTCCAGTTGGGACTGCCTCACCCACATAAACCGTAACAGGGCTTGAAGGCTCTCCTTCTCCACGAGAATTAAATGGTACCACAGTAATCTCGTAATTTTTATCCCTAGTCAAATCTGTCAAAACCACTGATGTTGCCTTCATCCCATGGATTTCTTCCTTTGGTGGACTCTGCGTATTAGCCACAGGATAGTCTACAATTTGTCTGTATTCCACTCGATAGCCTCCTGTTTCCCCATCCCCATTCCATTTCTGCACCGGTTCCAGAGGTTTCCAGCTTACTCTCACGCTTGTCGTCGTAATTGGCACTACTTGAACATCACTAACGCTTCCTCCTGGAGCTGCCGGCATGGTCCACGTTATATTTGATTCTGCCGACCATCCGCTGTTTCCAATGTCGTTGGTCGCTTGAATTCTGAATCGGTAACTGGTGTACGGCTTCAGCCCTCTTGCAGTGTAACTGGTTCCTTGCGATCCAACTCGCTCGTTGATTCTTTGCCAATGACTTTCACCTTCATTATACTCATACAGTATAGTAGCGGATTGGTGCAAATCCATCTCGTCCTGGAGTCCATGAAAAGGTAATCTGGTGACTTTGTACTTGGGAGGGACTCACTCTGGGGGCAGAAGGTGCTTGAGGAAGCTCTCTATTGTTTGTCGTATACACCAATAACTTCGCGGTTTCACCCCAACCTAGTCTCGTCTTTGCGGTGATACTAAACCAGTAATACTTTTCTCTTTCCAAGTCTGTTGCCCGGAAGGTTCTCGTCTCAGGAGGGAATTCTTGGGCAAAGCTCGGGTTCGTGTAGCCATCGGGGGCGTAGATAATTTTATAAGCTAATATTACACCATTTGGATCTGCAGGAGTATCCCAAATCATTCTGGCCATTGTTGTGCTAACATCAGGGAATGATATGTTACTGGGCGGACCAGGAACATCATCCCAAGTTTGTGTCAGCAGTGGAGGCTCACTCAAAGCGCCATCGCCTACTCGGGTGTATCCCATTACTTGAATGTGATATTGAGTAAACTTTTTCAGTTGAGTGAGCGTTGTGTGGAACGTTGCATTGGAATTGATTTGTTTGAACTGGAAAGGGACATTCTTGGCACCATAATACACTTTGTATCCGTCAATGATTCCGTTACAGTGTTCATCAGGTATTGGATTCCATTTGACGACAATTGTCGTTGAGGATGTAGAGTTGGCTTCGATTATTAGGGGACCCATTCCAGGAACTGATTCACGAGTGCGCTCTATAGCAGGTTGAGAGGATTCTGATTGGCCGACGTCGTTGAACGCAGTCATTACTACTTCATAGGGACTAAACTCTTCCAGATTGGCAAGAATGAACGAGTTACCGGTTGGATTTGCGATGGTTTGAAACAACCATGGTTTGTTGGCACCTTTTTGCTTGTAACTGATATTGTAGCCGCGTGGGTTACCGTACCACTCTGTTTGTTGCAGAGGAATCCAGCGAACTTTAAGTTGCATTGCAGATATCGCACGAACAGTCACATTTCTCGGGGGATGTGCTGGTGGCGCTTGCAACGTTTGGAACAACTGTGACTCTTCTGATGGGACGGATGGACCAACAACATTGTGAGCGATTAATCGTAAGCGGTACTGCAAAAATGGAATTAAGTTGTGGACAACAATCGATTCCATTGATGAGGACCCTGAGGGTCCACTTGGCCCGGGTGACACCATATTTGTGCTCTCCGGTTGTTCACAGTACTCATATATAGTATGCTCAGCTTGAATTTCTGTTGGTTAAGGCTTGGATTGTCCATTTCGTTATTGAGCTATTTCCATCAAATCCTGGTTTAAACTGGACTACAACAGAAAACGGCTGGATATTGCTGACGGCCAGGTTCACTGGAGGGTGAGGAAGTACTGGCTCGACTCCACTTCTCATACTTGCAGTTTTACATAGTCCTCGACCGATTCTTGTGTATCCACAAACTTCAAATGAGTAATACGTGGAGGCTTTCAAATGTTTGATCTTGGCAAATGTTCCGTTTGCTGTAACATTCATGTCATGGAAGGACTCTGGAATGTCCTTAATCCCGTAACGCACCACATAGCCGGTCAGGTCTCCATTTGGTTTAGTTGGTGGAGTCCAAACAACTTTCACCGATCGATCACTGATTTCTTCAAAATGAAGCGATGCAACTTCATCTGGAACATCTTCAAGGGTTTTGATCAGGACTCCTGGGCTGAGTTTTCCATCACCAGGGTTCGTAAAGCACAAAACACTAATATTATATTCGGTGTACTTGTCAAGGCCACACAAAGATCCAGTTTGTTCCGCCAATGGGTCAAATGGACTGGGCGGTACGCTCACAGATCTACGAAGCTCATTCCCAATCCACGCTTGAATTTTGTAGCCTTGATTGATTCCATTGATTTGCTGAGGGTCTGGTGGTGTCCACGCCACTTGAATGCACGTTGAGTTCTTTGGAGTGACACGAACCTTAGTTGGTGGAGCGTTTGGAGTGCCTTCTCGAGTTTTCACTTTTATGCTCGGTGAAAAGTTGCCTATTCCCTTGTTGTTATACGCTGCAATTTGCACTTCATAGTCTTTCCATGTTATTAGCTCTTGGATCAAATAATTACGTTGAGCTTCATTTGTGATGTTTCGGGTGGCCCATGGACTGTCTCCATAACCGTGTAACCGATAGCGGACAATGTAACCAAGAATTAAACCGTTCCTGTGCTCATCAAGAGGAGGATGCCACTGGATAATGATTTGCGAAGGGGATCGTGCACTTCCCACCAAACCTACGGGAGGACCTGAAGGCGGTTCTTGAGGTAAAGTGACAACATTTGATGGTTGCGAGGATTCTCCTTCACCAACTGAGTTTACTGCGGAAATTCTGAATTGGTAGGAAGCAGCAGGCTTAAGCCTTTCGACAATTATGCTTCTGGTTTCGGAAGACAGATTGGTAAGAAGAGTTTCCCATGCCCCTGGAACGTCTATTTGTACACCTCCAGCATCGGGCTGTACTGTTCTAGTCTGCACGATGTATTTAATGATTGCACTGTTTCCGTCAAATCCGCTGGCCCATGTGACATTAACAGCTTTGGAGTTTGCACCGGGAGCGAGGTGAGGGAGCTTTTCAGCCCGAACATTTGTTGGAGGGTAAGGGAGCTCGATGATTTTTAAATGAGCAAGACGCTCGTCATGTCCTCCTTGAGATCGGACGATGCACTTGTATGCACCAACATCATCAGCGCGAACTTCCCGGATCTCTAGTGTTCCATCAGGATGAATTCTCACTCTGGTCGACATTCCCGGAATAATCGCTTCGTCATTATGTTCCCATTCGATTTCATGTGGAAGTGCAGGATCTGAAGATACTTTACACTGGAGCGTTGCCACATGACCCAGGATAACTTGAGTATCAGCAGGAGGCTGGACTATCTGAGTACGCACCAAAATCCCCACGTGGGCAGATCCAATAACCGTTCCAGCTACGTTGGACCTTATGCAAGTATAATGGGCTGCATCTCGGGAGCGGACAGCAGCAATCAAAAGGCTTCCAGTATCCAAGATCTGGAATCGACCTTGGGAAACAACTTCCTCTGATTCTGCAAAACAATTAACTCAAAGTTAAATATTTGCCTTCTATCAATAATTGCGCTACATACTTTTAGACGACTTACCATCCCTATACCAAGTCACATTAGGCATTGGAGCCCCACCGACCTCGCAAAACAACGTGACATCATTTCCTTCCAAGACAGTCTTGTTCTCTGGTCCCTTTGTCATCACAGGAGGGGATGCTAAAAAAATTCATGACAGTTTTAATTAGCTATAAGAAAAATAACCATTCCTTCTGCCAAATACATAATTCAAGCTGCATCGGTACAACTTTACATTTTACTCTACAGAGCTATACACTATTTCTACACTTTTTCAGTACTTTCCACAATGTCAATTATAAATACAAACATTTATGTTTATCATGTAGAAAGCTTATCTGCTCTATTGAACATTGTGCTTCTAGTAGTAGGTCACATGATAATTTACAGTTTTGTGCATCTTTGCATTAAATACAAAAAAGTTCGTGTACACGACTTTAATTGCTGATAGTAGTGCTGAGTGCTGACTAGTGACATTTTTTTTGTTCGAGACGTTTTGCGTTAACTGGCGGAGGTGTCCGTGGGCTCATGCATTGACTCATGTTCACTTCTGTCCTGTGCAGTATCCATTTGAAAAATAGGTGTGAAAAAAAGGAAGTGTTAAAAAGGATCAAGGTGCTAATGGACGAAGATGTATGAAAAAGTTTAGGAAAAATAACAGTGACAGAAATACACATATATTTTTTAAGAATGAAAAGTAGGACACACATGCAGCATTTCATGCAATATAAAAAACGCACTTGAAAATTTTAACTCAAAAATGGAGGAAGATCGCTAAATCGCTTGTTGAGTCACGATAAAAACTGGAATAGGTAAATGATTGTAATACGATAAAACTGAAAAATGTAATGCACGTAATAAAACTGGAAATAAGCATTGTCTAAAGGATCCTTATAAAAGTTAAGAGTTATTTGTAATAATCTGATTTGCATTTCTCAAAACAAAAGTATTAGTGTGATAATCATTCCAGCATCTACACAACTCAAAGACAAAATAAGCTTCATTATTTAGTTCAGTTAAAAAAACAATTGACAGCTACACAGCTTTATTAGAAACAGCCCAACTGGGTGGCAGACAAAGAGACAACAACATGAATGTTTACCATTTGATGGAAAGGCGTTTAGAAGATCTACAAGTGTCAATTTGACAACTTTAGAAGATGTTGGGGAGGATGCTGGCAATGAAGACGAGCTTCTTGTGGATCGGCTTTTGTTGCAGACGCGAATTAGATTTTTCAAATCTAATTCATTTTCTACACATGTCACACACACGTACGCAAATATATACATATATTTTGTTATTAAAACATTTCAAAAACCTTAGAATCAACTTTCTCACCCACAATCAAACTGTTAATTGAACATTTTTATGAATGCATTCAGTAGATTCACGAATTTTTAGAAAAATGGACTTACTTTTCACACGAAGCCAACTGTATCCACTAATTTCTCCAGCGGTGTTACCCGCCAAGCACTGGTACAAGCCCGCATCCTGCGCTCGCAGATAGTGGACGGTCAGCGAACCCGACTCAGGATCCACCGAGTAGCCCGGCAGACTTTCGGTGGGATCGATGTAAGACGTATCCTTGTACCATGTCACGTTAGGTTTTGGAACGCCACCAACTTGACAGTGAATGACAATCTCTTTTCCAAACTCTCCGAAGACTTCTTGTTGTAGATTCTGAACAAAGTAAGGCTTTTCAAGGACGGAAATCCTTGCAGTTGCCGACTGGACGGGATAGATGGAGTTTCTCAGTTTGGCTTGACATGTATATTCTCCAGCGTGGCTTGAGTCTACCTTAAGTAAACTCAGAGTTGTATTCCAAAGGTCGTTAAATGAAGTAGGCACTCCTGCGGTTTCAATAGGCACACCATCCTTAAGCCAAATCGTTTCGAGGTCGTGAAGGGGTCGGGCGTTGGCAATGCACTGGAGCTCGTACTCTGCCTGGCCTTTAATGATTTGAGCGTCCTGCGGTGGAATGACTATTGCGGGTGGAATCTGTTGGTCCCCGGAATGTGAGTCGGCTTGGTTTGTTACAATTAAGTTTATAAACGAGGAAACTTCTTCGTGACCAAGCTGGGTGTTTGTGGCACGGGCCATGTATGCTTTTTGGTCGGCTGAGTTCACATCAAGGATGACTAATTTGAAGTCCAAAGTGAGAGCAAATTTCCTTCCGTACAAAAGGGTGTTATCACGAGTTTGCCAAATGATGGATGGTAGAGGATTGCTTTTAATTGGAGGAAGCTCCAAAACTGCTGCATCACCAGAACGTACAACGACAGTCTTTTCTTCTTGTGTTTCAAATGGTGTCATGTCTATGTGATAGTCGATAAAAATTTGCTCATCGTTAATACTGCATACATTATTGATTTTTTCCATGAGATATGTCAGAACCGCTGAAGAAAGAATTTCTTAAATTTTACTTACAGGCAACGGATACCCGGATTTTCTCCGAATATAATGCTCCTGCATCGTTTTTGGCAATGCACTGATAGTCCTCCGGAATCTGATTGTTTGGAGTACTGAATTTTATAAAAGTGGTCCCCACTGAAATCTCCAAGAAATTGGCCATCTTTCATCCATCTATATTCAGGCTGTGGTATTCCTGAAGACAATCAAATTAGAAAAGTTTTATTTTAACCAGATCGTCAGCATTTACAATACTAACTCGAATCCTAATCCATCTTTTCCATGGCCAGTAGTATCGACATGAAATGCAAATTTACGTAGTCTTACATTTTAGCAGGTGTAATGTTTACTTCTTAAAACTCTTAGAAGAGTTTTAAGAAGTATAGTGATATCACCTGAAACAGCGGATGCAGGTGTCCTTCAATACAGAACTTTAAAAGGATGCCATCATTTTGCACACGTTTACTCCAGGTAAAGTCTACTTGTAGGAATTGCCAGAAGGCAAAACAAGTATTACGGAGTATTAAGCCGTCTTAATGATTGTTAAAAGCAGAGGCTATGTAAACAAACTATGTAGTATTTTTCAAACTCCTCGTTGTTTTTACAGTCGGTTCATTAGAAGTTTCACGAGAGGAAAAAAACGTTGTCGAAGCCCATTTTTCAAAGCTTCTACAAATTATATCCATGCTCGCAGTAATGGAGCTACGCTAATATGCAAAAAGTTATATCTGTTATATGAAACAAATCACCTCCTGCCTCCTATACTTCTTTATACCGAAACGTGCTATGCACATAGACATAGTACAACAGTCATAAAAGCAATCCAATTATCATTCCACTAGTCATCAAAACTCATAAAAGCGTCTCTCGCAATTATAAATTTTTGCCATATTTTCTTCCCTCACTAAAGCTCTTCCTCTTTCTAATCGCCGTTTTAAATAATATCACCCTGGGGGTAGCAAACTGAGAATTGTCAGAGACTGAAAAAAGACAACTCGTCTCTGGGATTTAGGTATTCCCTCACAATTATTATCCAGTGGAGATATCAACATCCCACAAAGGCGAATCCTACAAGGCATCGCCTCCGGCAGTAAATTACACACTGCATCTTCTACAGAAGCCAGGAGAGCAGAGCAAAAGGGGAAAAAGCTGATAATGATTCGCTACCTGAGAAAACTTTTTAAAACATGTGTATATTTTAATCTGCCATGTAGCCATGAACCAAAACTCTGTGAGTTCCTCTCAAAAATTACTCTTAATCGTCCTCAACCAAAGAGAAACCGAGCACATGCATGTTCTATCTAGTCTGTTTCTTTATACACAGGTAATTTTGCCTGCTCTTTAAAAAAAACTGGAAATCTCACTTGAGTGTAGCAATCATCGAATTATTTTCAGTTTTGTCTTCATATTTTTTCTTTGTTTTTTACCCGTAATTTTTTCATCTATACACATTTCCGATAGATATATTCCGATAGTTCATAGCTATACAGTCGTTGAGAAAGACGTTTTGATTGTATGTGTGTTTTTTTTGTTCTTCTGGAGAAAACGCACATTAAGAACGCAGGCATGCATGCCAAGCTTCCTGTGTTGCGTCATAAGAAACTTTGGCCCGAGGCAGTGTATCAATCTATACATATTGTATTGCTCGCTATAGTTCTTGCAGCATATATATTTTTCTTATGTGAGGGTTTTTATAACCCTTTTGTTTTCATGGGATTGTTGAAGGAAAAAAGAAAAAGACACACCACAGGACAAAATTGAACAACTCGTGTCATGTCATGCATGCTGTTGTTCACCTGAATACTTGATAACAAGACGTGATGTGAGGAAAAGGCGTAATGTAATAGGCAATGGACAGCGTTCAACTTTTTTTAAAAATTTAATGCACGTAAATAAAGTATCTGATTTTAATGGACACGATATGTAAAGGACAAAAGAATGCGCATATAGACCAGCAATTTTTCCTCTCTCTCTCTCTCGAACTTTTTCTTTCCGTATTACTTATTCAAGAGGTTGAAAAGTAACGAGCCGATAAAGTTGTGTTTGTTCGTGAATAATGTCAAAACATGATATAATTGAAAGCATAGTTTGGGCTAACTATTTCTACATAGTTCAAACAGGGTGTATATCCATTTATTTACATAAACTTGCTTGCATTTTCAGGAGAAAAAAGAACATTTTTACTACGTCATTGTGAAATCATGAACCAAAGTGCCTGTTAAGTTTTATGTTTTGTCCCCTTCGTATTTTTCTTACTCTCATCGTCCGGCCATCTTGTTCGTTTCTCCAGTTCAATATTTATTTTCATTCTTTCAAATCACCATGTTTTCAAACACTTTTACAGCCTGTGCTTGTGCCCCTCTCTCTCTCTCTCCATTTCAGACAATCCATCACTCACTTTAAACAAGAAACAAACTAGCCAAAAAGCGCAAGAAAGTACATACCTTTGATAGTTCCCGTGTAAAAAGGGAAGTTACCGTCTAGACAATGATAAGAGGTTCTTGATGCAAACTTGCCTCTTCTAGCAATAAAATATATTGAAGATGAAGCTACCTAAAAAACCATTCCATTAATTTATCTATTACTATGCTAGTGTGAACAGAGACTACAACCCTGCACATCCTTCTTTTACTACCTTTTGCCAAAAAAATGGGCGGATGGGGTTGTCCCGTTTGAATAATTGTAATGGATATCAATAATTGAAAATTTTTATACTTTGAAATATAGTTTGTTGCTGCCTGCTTACTTTGTGAACAGCCCCGTGTATCACGCAAACAGTAAAGAATTTTTCCTTTAACATAGACTACAACAATGAATCACTGATTGTTACGAAAAAAAAAACTGTGAAAACTGCAATGATGGAGGTGACTTTGCCTTTTTCCTCTGTTTCATGAAACTATCTTGCACAACAATAAACGAATACAACAACAGCAACATTATTACACAAGCAGTTTTTGGCCTTTTTGAAATCCTCTGCCATTTCAACTTTTCTTTTAAAATCATAAAAAATTTAGAATGCAAAGCATTTCCCCTTTTTGTTTGTACTTGGGATGATTTTGTTAAAGAAAAAAAGTTTTCTTTTTTTTTCAATTCACAAGAATAAAATGTACAAAAAAAAGTTTCCAGAAAAGGAAATAGCTCGTAAAAAGGCGGAGAGTCAACTCTCCCCAGTTCCAGAAGCGCTCTACCAGCATCATTGATATTTTTTTGGCAGGTTTCATTTTATGTTTGATTTGATAATGCATTTCCGAACCGAGACGACCAACCTGGTCTGGTCCCTTGGGAGATTTTCGATCAAAAGACGGATGACTTTGAAAAGGAACGGTTGCTCCTGTGAATGAAGTGCGCAAACATGGAGTAGGTAACTTTTAAGTAACTTTTTATGGTCTGGAAGTAATATGCCTTTCCATTTCGACTCATATAATGGGTTTTAATGAGATTGTGCAGCCACTGTATGTAGACAAACGAAAACCAGCAGGAAGCATTACCAATCACTACTTCTGACTACTGTGAGCTAAAAACATACCCTCAGCGTAGGCAATTTCAAGTAAAAAAAGACTTCTTGTTCGGATCTCCATTTTCTTGATTTTTTTTTGCTGGACCGTACAAACCTTCTTTGTTCACCGAGCCCACAAACATATACCCTTCCATCCCTGTTCACCCGTACCGAAATGAGATTTACCTTTTTTTTGGTTTTATGAGCTTGTAAGGCACACACTTTTCTTGTGTAATGTGCTGGAGAGATGATGGCATCATGAGGCTAATAATCAGGAGAATCTTGCAGTGATATAAGACTCCCTTGGGGCACTAGGGATCGTGGCGATGATGCCAGTGGAGGAAAGGGACATGATGAACGTAAGAAGGGAGAGAGTAAGATTGAGATGGTGACTGTGGCCAAAAGCAGATTAACAATCAAGCAAATTGATGCATTGGAAAACTTTACCGGTAAAATACCTAGTAATGTTTGGTAGATTTTTAGTAAAACAAATGCCTGCTGGATATTCGACTGGATGTCGACAAATGTCTGGAAGTATATGCCAGTATATCTAGAAGAACTGCTATACAAATACAATGTTTGCAAATACCCGCTTTACGGTATTTTAAAAATTTCAACCGTATTCCGAATTGCGGTCTAGTAATTAGTTGAAAACATTATCAGTGACTGAAGTGGCATTATCATGCTGTCTCTTGATCATGTTCAAGAAAGAAGCTGGGGCTTCAGCTGAAAATCTATGATAGTTGACAGAACAAGAACATTTCGTGTATCATTACTGATTACCAATTTAGTTGGCAGCTTTGTCATTAACATTCGTTGTCTGCATTCCATGAAAAAGGAAATTCCTGCAGCTAACGAGCAAGATCAAGCAAGAATGACATGAAATTTCCATAAAAGGACCTTCCTCAATAATGGCGCATTAGCTCTATAATAGCCCCTTCTCTTCTTTTCCCCGTCGCTTTTCAGACAAAAATGCATTATAGGATTTTTAAGCTTTAATCTTATTTTCGCTGGTTTGAGTTGAAGAAGGGTTGAGAAAAGGACAATATGGAGACAAAACTTCCAAAAAATGTGATATGGACATGATGACAATTTTTGATAAGGAAAAGTCATTCTCGCTGTGATTTTTTTCTGAGTTTCGTAAGCTTACATATACTTCACAGAAGCAGTTGGAGCTTCTGGTAAAAAAATGAGTTTCTAAAATCCTCTAATTCCACTCCAAAAAGCTCGCTAGGAGATAAAAAAATCTAATCTGTTCAGAAGCGCTACCAGGATTTGTAGGCAAAGCCCTGAAAAGCTTGTCAGTTGTCATTATTACGTAATAAAATATTCCAGTACGCATTTCTGTGACAAGTTTGAAATACTCTGAGAAATATAGTGAAAACCGTTTCAAATGATAAAAGGTTTTGTATTCAATGTGTACATCAAAACTGGAGACGCCAGGACCCCTAAATAACATTTTCATGACTTTGACCTTTTTTGGCCCAGCTTGAACAGAAAAACAGAGAATAGGATTTGTATGTCTCGTCAAAACATTTGAACCCCGACCTATGACTGCACAATCTGTGTGCATTCAAATCGATGGATTCTTTTATTATTGGATAAAAAATCTCATAAAAATTTCAATAGCTTTTTCTTAAACATGCACAAAATCCATTTCGGGCGAAACAACAAATTCATGGTATGCAGTATACTTTTGTCTGTCAATTTTCCCCCTCAGGAAAACATGCAACTTTCGCATTTTTACATTTATTTTCGATTCTAATTTAAATTTATATAATATCACCTGTCAGTTGTGACTTGTAACACAACTTGTACATTTTCAATAGTTCCATGCGTGTGTATCGTCATGTCATGCCCAAACCGAGCCCAACCAAACAGCCAAAAAGGCGTAAATATGGGAAAGTTGTTTAAAAGTGCACAGAGCTAAAAGGTTTATTACTTGACAGGCGCATTGTTATAATAATTTTCTGAGCGCATCACTTCACAAAGTTCAAAAAGCCATTTCGCAGACGAAATTCTACTCGTCGATGCAAAACACCTTCGTTTTCCTTCACCATATCATCACCGTCCTAAAAAAATATTTCATTGCTAAATACTTGTGAAAAGTAAAAGTTTGTTTGCAAAAGTGAGTGATCGACAACTTATCAAGTTTTTATAGCCTCTCGTCCAGACACAATAATGACGACCTGGTGCACAGCCAATTCGTTTAACAATCACCAGTATAATCAATCAAAATGAATATATTGAGGATTAAAACTGATAGCAAAAGAAAATAAACGGCACGTAGAATTCTTGTGGTCGTGAAATGTCATTGTCTGTCTGTCATTCTCCAAGTTGACGACGCACTCCATACTTTCTTCGTAGCACAGTTCATAATGAATCGACTTGGTGCATAGCTGAAAGTAATAACTGAGAGTCATGTCATGTCTTTTTACAGATTGTCGACTGTCAGAATGCCTAATAATCCGTTTCGTTTTGATGATAGGGCTGATTTGCTGCTCGGAATTTTTCAATCGTCGATGAGCGTGGACTTTGTAGCTTGGGCGTAATGAACGTTTTTTCTATTAACAGGGTGCTCTATCTGGTCTGCAAGTTAAAATGCCCAGATGGGTGAGTGCCATGTGAAACTAGCCATACGGACAGAGCAAAGCGTGTGCCACCAACAAGACTGCCGTTTAAATATTATCGACTGATTCAATGTGACCAGGAGGGCTATAATATGCTCCGTGGTCATCATCAAAGCGTGCAGCAAGTGAATTTCGATGTACTCGCTGACTACAGTAAATAAAATCGCTATTAATTTACTTTAGTACGCGTACAAGTACGGATGGATGCGTGGTGAGCACAAATTTCCTCCTGGAAAGGAAACGGCCACATTGCCATGTTGTTGTAACAAAATTCCATGATTATAACGCACCAACAAACAGACATTATGCATACATGTCGTAACCTTTTACACAAATGACTGGCCTCCGTGGAATGAAAACACCGGGATTCATTGCCAATGTCATTTCGCCGGTTTACACACGGTAATATTATACCTTTGGACAACAACACGAAAAGCAAATTGTATAATTCAATGTTATTCAAATTCAATTTGATTCTCATCTTTAATTCACTACTTTTAAATTGCCGAAGCTCCCTTGATTATGTTAGGGTGCTGTACTGGAAGGATGTACCCCACCCATTATTAGAAAATCTGGAGAGACAGTCAGCAGCTAGTTATTGTTTAGAAAGTTTTTTGTTTTTCCTCCGTTTCACTTTCCTTTGCCTCTTTAAAATGGTAATGACGATGATTATATCACAGCTCAGTAAAATGGCTCGATCTTTTTCTCTCTAAACCATTTTATTACGCTTTAGCCCCATGTAACCTCAAAATCACCAGAGACATTTCAACATTGTTGGATAAAATATACACAGAGTAATACTTTTACGATTCTCATCATCATTACT